>CM040190.1:43728349-43783349 GCA_022606455.1 Callitettix versicolor | reverse complement strand
TAACACAGCTAGTTTTTTAACAATATAACCTAAAACTTATTATAACATATCAGCTGTTCAATGAAATCATCTGATCATTACGAACTGATATAAAACAACGGATCTTTTAATAAAACTATCAAAATTAAATTAACGATTCATTTCATAACTTTAAACGTTCAAACTTCTTCGAAGTTTTCGTAGTGTAGTGGTTATCACGAGCTTCACACGCCTGGTTCGATCCCGGACGAAAACAGAAATTTTTAATTATAATAATGTAATATGAGACTTGCTATGGGCAAAATATACTGTTATATATATCTATATAAACATGTTCCTCGTATCACGTGACTCGCAAAATCCGACATCACAACCAGCTCTAAGAAATGATACATGTTAGAATATAAAAATATTATCATGTTCTGTTTTATACGGTTCGAAGAAAATCACTGTCAGCTCGTTTTTACGAAGAAAACAGGCTACATTGCACTGGAGGTGTCCCTGCTGTATGGCGTCGAAAGTGCACAGTTTTTAACAATCGCGCGATTATTTCAGAGCAAATATTTTTGTTGAAGTCACAAAACAGTTTTCCTTTAGAAACAGTTTAAGCTTAAGACTTTACGACCCTAGGGGCATAAAGGACCAGCCATTACGATATTATATTTACGGCGTTCTAAAGTTTTATTCTGTTCTACTCCAGCGTTGAAATCTCCAACGTAAAACAAGTGTTGTTTTTTTTGCACACGTTTACGGTGGGAAGATTTATTATGGCTTTGAAATATTTCAGTAAGAAGAAAACGAGAAATATATCGCAACTTTGTTTCTATTTTAGTGCTTTTATTTTCAGTAATGTTCCTTTTATTCGATTTGTTGCGAGTTTTATAAGTGCTGAACTTTAGTTTCAAACTGAAGTGTTTAATGTTCAGGTACTTGTATAAGTTTTTATGTTAATCTTAGCAGAAATTTTTGAAGTTTTCACCATTCAAATGCAACAATTACCAGCGCTCAAAAAACGTTTTGTTAAATTACAATCCTTAAAAAAATAAACATTACACAAACTTCTTCTCGGTAAACTGTTTCTCCGAAAAATTAAGCTAAAAAACACAAATTCTCAAAATCAATACAAGTAATGGTTCATCCTCCGTATAGTCCGGCATTCAGGGGTCGATTTACCTCGGAGCAAGAAGTGAAAGAAGCGGTGCATGCGTGACTCGCAGCTCAGCCGAAAAAGTTCTGTTCTAAGAGCATCAGGAGGCTTGTGCAACGATGGACCAAGTACGTCCATCGTTGAAAAACAAGGGGACCATGTCGAAAAATTATGTTAATGTAATTATCCTATTTGTATTGCGATAAAATTTATAACTATATTGTGGATAATTATTGACTTATCCTCGTAAATCAAATACTTAAGGAACGTTTTTAAACGTAACTGATCTATGATTCTATCATGCCCCAAAGTTGACTCCCCTTTCCAGCAGTCTATATATTACTTTAGGTACCTCCACCATGACGTATTAGTCAACCTCAAAACTTTGCATTTTGTTAATTAAGATGGGAAAACAGAAAATGAAAACCATTTTATCGTATCACAAAACTTACAACTCATGAAAGAAGATCAATTTAAATAACCTACCATTAATCGGATGATTCACACGACGGTGTAAATTAACTGTCGGTTAGCGTTTCACTTTGAATTTAAATTGTTTAACTTGAGATACGGTGTCTGAATCGAAATCTACCGTTTCTCGATAACAAAGCTTCAGTGTTTCCCGGGAATGGGGTAGGGGATTGTAAATGGAACAGTTGTCCTATAAAAATAACTCTTCCGAGTGATATTCAAGAAGGCACTGTTATTTCTTATTCAGAAGGACACTTTACGCTAACGAAATACAGAAGGCATTTGTTGCTTTCCGTTACAATTTGGAAAGCACATTTTTAGCTCAAATGTTTAAGGCGATGTATTTGTGCGATCGACGTTAAACTACAAAATCTTATGTGTAAATAAAACTTACGGTATAATACGGACCACAACATGAGCATTCAATTGAATTATTTAAAAATAATCGCAGCAAAATCATACACGTGGCAGTTTTAAAATGGCGTTGATCCAAATTTTTTATATGAATATTAAGATTTTTAGCGATTTTTTCTGTAGAAAATTAGCTATTGGAGCGGCCATCATAATAGAATCCGGATTCGGAACATTGAAATGAGCACCGGTTTCAGGAGATCAGGCTATATATGTATAGTGCGTGCGTGCGTGTGTGTGTGCGCGCACGCGTGTATGTGTGTGTGTGTGTGTGCGCGCGCGCACGCGAGCGGAAATGTGTACGAGCGCGACTGTGTGTGCTCGTGCGTGCATGCGCGCACGCATGCGTGTGTGTGAGTGCGCGCACGGTATTTGTGTGTGTGTGTGTGTGTGTGTGTGTGTGCGCGCGCGCGGATGTGCGTCCGTGCTTGTGTTTATGTGCGCGCGCGACTGTGGTGCTCGTGCATGCACGCACTCGCGTGTGTGTTGTGTGTGAGTGCGCGCGAGTATTGCGTACGTATTTGTGTGTGTGTGTGTTTTGTGTGTGCGTGCGAGTATGCGCGCGCGTGTGGACAAGTTCGTTCATTAACCAACAAAACTCGTTCGTTAGTTTCAAAATGACGATTATTTATTTTTTTTTAAATTCATAACTTCTTGTTCAAAATATTTTCTTAAATATAATTTCACTGCGTACACCCGGGTTTTGAATTTTTAAAACCCCTCGAAATTATGAACTTTAACGGCGGTCTGGGTTCATTTTCGTTTTTTCAATGCAATTTGAAAGTTTAAAACGCTAATACCCAGTATTAGAACGCTGTTTGTTTTTGTGAAGTTTCAAAGAAATAGGGCAGCATGAAAAAACATATTTTCGCATCCTTCACGTTAACGATACAGCTGCGTGCTGCGATTAAATTAAAATCACTGCAGCAATACTTCAACAGATGTACACGCTATACTTCCGGGTATCGCTATACTTCAAAGTTTCGTTGCAGTGTAGGGAATTAAGCGAGCCAAAATTTTAAGTTGATTCCGGTCTGTATCTAAGATTCTTACGCCACGAATTTCTGTCGCGCAAAGTCGTAGTTACGTGATTACATAACGCCGACTTCCTATAATCCAGTTTTTAGCCCATTAAAACACGCAGTTACGATTTTAACAAAACAAACATTCACCGTACCTAACGCGAGAGATCGTGTCGTTGATAGTGCCGCGTATTTTAACGTGATCACGTCACTGTATTGGTAGAGCGTTACGTGATCGCTGTACGACACGTAGATTAGGGAAAGTGGTGAAAGCAACGAACGCGCATGCGCTGAATACAAAGGACGTCGCAGTTAGTTTAATTTGTAATGACTATTTAAGTAAATACAGAATTGTGCAATAATTGCGCACGCAGTATACGGTGTTATGCATTTGACTAAAAAGACAATACCTTCAGAAAAACACAGTCTTTTAGTTAATAATGTTTCCCCTGGAACGCTGCAAACCCTGGTCGGGTATTTACCTAACAGATACAAATAATTCTTTTTTTACGTAGCAAGGACAAAAAATCAGCAAAAATAGGATGATTTCTTAAAATCGGATTTTGCTCAAATTTCGATCATATTTGAAGGTCACGGCTTAGTTTGAATTTTTTTAAATCGACTTCAACAATTTTCATAAAATTCAGTTCAAATGCAGTTCATAAATATCCAAAGAAAAAGAAAGGACGCTATAGAAAACAATAATTTCTTAAAATCGGTTCACTGACGGTACTCGATATTTTGGCGGAGTAATAATTTGAAAAAATAATATTTCGGAAGGAAAGTTCAATGCCATTTCATTCGAACTTAGCACACAAATTTCATTAATAGCCAGTACGAGTCCGTTTTCCAGCTAAATCCGTTTTAACCGTTTCAAAATGGCGATCATTTTGATCTTTTAAAAATTTCACACATTTACATTATACTTTTCGGGAAACCTTATTTCACCGCAAAGTACAAGATAATCAGATAATCAGAAAAGTACAAGGAGAAAAATATTGTTGAAAATTCCCACAAAAAAGGGAACAGAATATATGAAACCATATACAACCGCACTCCTAAAAGAAACAGAATACATGAACCCATGTACAGCCGCGCTCCGAAAAGAAACAGAATACATGAACCCATGCACAGCCACGCTCCGAAAAGAAACAGAATACATGAACTCATGTACAGCCGCGCTCCGAAAAGAAAGAGAATATATGAACTCATGTACAGCCGCGCTCCGAAAAGAAACAGAATACATGAACTCATGTACAGCCGCGCTCCGAAAAGAAAGAGAATATATGAATGCATGTACAGCCGCGCTTCGAAAAGAAACTGAATACATGAACCCATGTACAGCCGCGCTCCGAAAAGAAACAGAATACATGAACTCATGTACAGCCGCGCTCCGAAAAGAAAGAGAATATATGAACTCATGTACAGCCGCGCTCCGAAAAGAAACAGAATACATGAACTCATGTACAGCCGCGCTCCGAAAAGAAAGAGAATATATGAACCCATGTACAGCCGCGCTCCGAAAAGAAACAGAATACATGAACCCATGCACAGCCACGCTCCGAAAAGAAACAGAATACATGAACTCATGTACAGCCGCGCTCCGAAAAGAAAGAGAATATATGAACTCATGTACAGCCACGCTCCGAAAAGAAACAGAATACATGAACTCATGTACAGCCGCGCTCCGAAAAGAAAGAGAATATATGAATGCATGTACAGCCGCGCTTCGAAAAGAAACTGAATAAATGAACCCACGTAAACTGCGCTTCTAAAAATGTATAGAATATATATAAAGCCTTATATAGACGTTCTTCGAAAAAGAACAGAAAATATGAACCGCGATTTTTGTATGCAGCCGCGATACAAAAAAAGGAATAGAATGTATGAACCCATGTACAACGGCGCTTCTAAAAGGAACAGAATATATGAACCCATGTACAGCCATGCTCCTAAAAATAATAGAATATATAAACCCATGTACAACCGCGCTTCTAAAAGGAACAAAATATATGGACCCATGTACAGACGCGATTCGAAAAGGAACTGAAATAGCTGTAGAATTATTGACATGTTTTAACACTTTAATAGCGAGACAGGTGCGTGCAGCTATTATTTCCAATAGCTTGTCAAGATTCGAGTACTGTAAGCTATAGATGGCAACATTACGTACCATTAAATATAAGGAGTACCATCTCTTGTAGCACAAAGAAGTCTAGACAGACAACATATCAAATTTGAATAAAATCGTTTCTTCATTTTGTCTGTACAAAACTGCTCGCGCTTACAATGCAAATAATGTGCAAGGAAGCGAGCTACATCTTTAAGGAATCTCTGCTTTCCTTGTTCATCTGCGAACTCCAAGTACTGACAGATAAACCTATGGTAATCTTATTCAACCTTTAAAGTCCTTGCAATACCATGCTAATCAGCTGAATTTAAATACATCCAATTTGGTTTCTAAAATCTACATTTCCGTTGCTAGTCTAAGAGATTAGCTTATGTTACCTTATCGCTTCTCCACCGTTTAGACTCTACGAATATTGCAGTATTATTGCTTATTAAATTCCCATTTGATTAAATGACCCATTTGAATGACAGACTGTGATCTCTAGATCACTATTTATGGGGGTCGTTAAAATTTATACGTCAACACCGGGTTTTTGACAGAAACCCTTAATTTCATAGCACAGAGCCAAAAATATACCATGAATACAGTCCAAAAAAACCCTGACTTTAGGACGTTATAACGTTATTGTACAGAAATTTCAGATACACCAAATTAAAGCGTGTTCTTTTGTCTATAAATCTGTGTTAATTCCGTTAATGTTTTTTTTTTAAAGTCGATCTTATATTCTAATAAACTTACCGAAAATCATGCAGTACTTACTACTAGCTACTTAAAAGGTACATAGCTTTGTCAATTTTTACTTCATTTATTAATATATGCTGTGAGGTATGCATTAAGGATTCAAGAGTGACGCGAAAGCAAGTGTTTATACCCATGTTTTGTCAACCGCGACCATACAAGTTTTCACTTCAAAATTACATTTTGTTAATCACTAAAAAATAATAATAATAATGTGTTGTAATAATGTTTGGAATGATAATGTTCACTAGAGTGAGCGTATGGATGTGTTAGAGCGTTCCGTGACGGCAAACTGAATTTTTCCTTATGCAAAACACACACTTATACCCCGCGATAAGAAGTAGTCACTTCAAAAATCTATCTTGAAATTTTGTGAAGGGTCTATTCGTTTTCACCTCCCCTGAGTTCAAACAGTGCTTTCAATTTTTGTTTCTATTCACTAACTCCGACCTGTAAACTATTTGTTTTAACCGGAATTTATAAAGTACAATAATATAATATAATAATACAACGAACGAATACAACGAACGAATACGAAGGTACAGCAACTAACATCCCCCAGTGTCAGTATCCTTCCCCGAGACAGGGATGCCACAGTGTAAAGCGTAGAGCCCGTCAGTAAACATTGGGGTGAAAGCATCCCCTTGTAAATCAATCAATACTTTGAGACTTTGAACCCCAGGATTGTGTAAACAACAAAACTTGTACTGGAAGCAGCGATTTCGATACGAAATATCCCTACGTTATTTATGGCGCAAGTTAATCTGTATACGATAAGCGGCGGGAATATGAAATTTCCCGCAATTGTTGCGTTTGTTGCAATGTTCCCTGTGCAGTCGATTATTGTGACGTAAATCCTTGGTGAAAACATTAATTACTTGAAATTCGCGTGGTATCTGCATTAAACCGTTTCAAAATTTACGTGATTCGTTATAAATCTTTATTAGATAACTGAAACTATTCAGTTTAAGTTTTGAAAAGTCTTTCGATTTGGTCAGCAAATGAGAGAAGCTGCTTTGGACAGCAACTGTACAGTTTTGTCCTTAATATTCACTGAAGAAAAAATTGACGATTACAAAGTTAGTACATCTTATCAACTATGCGTAGGACCTGCCAGTGGTCCTATCACTCCTTGATTATTTAAAATCAGCAGATAGGGTTAGGTTACTTAATCTACCGCCGTACCTAATTAACTGAAAATATGAAATGATAACTAAATTTTATCGTTGATTACGACAATGAAATCAGGATTTCAAAAAAGCGTAACGTAAAAAAGATTGAAACAGTTATTAATTGCCGCCATTTTAAAATATTTGAACTAAGTTTGCTGCGTAACTAACTTTTCTTTTGTAACAGGTCATTTCTTTCATCGTGACGCTTGAAAGAGACGCGACTAGGCTTGTGGTCGGGAAAATATATTCAGCAAACGCCTGTTAAATTATGTTGACGACACTGTAGTCTAAATACGACTGAGCTGTTTTCTTCCCTCATAACTAATAAGGAGCAAACGGCCTGCTAAGAACACCAGTGGGACAAAGAAAAATGTGAGAGTGAGAGGTCGAATCCCAAACTCTCTCACCATAACGCCCTCCTTTTCATTCACTATCGCCAAGCAGTAACAGTTTGCAGGCTCAGATTGGAAAATTTTTTGCCTATACTGTAGGAGGAAGCTGGAGGGGAATTCCCTGCATACGCGAGAAATTCTAGTTTATTAAGTGGTTGAACTATAATCCGCCCAAGGTCAAGCACCACAACAAAACAAACTACCTATAGCCTACAAGCGTAATTAACATCAAACCGTAACTCACCTGCAACGAACAAGTAATTTTAATTAATAAATTTATTTATTATCATTTGATATAAGAAATAACCGTGACCACGCAGTTGTCTCGCTAACGTAATATATGTGAATTTTGTGAATTTCCAAAAATGTTTTTCGTTATCTTATCCTTTTCAAGTACTGATTTCAAAATTATAAATAGCAATGAAATCTATACGTTAGGATTTTAAACTATCAAAAAATCAAATTGTAATAACCAATACTGATATCTGTGCTAGTGTTGAATAAAGTTGGACCGACATTGTGAACGCTAAACGCACAAACACAGACACACACACACACACACACACACACACACACACAATAAAACACAATGATCTTTTGCTATGTGAACGCAGGCTAAAAACCACTGCAGTGACGAATGAAGTATGCAATACACTGAAATAGAATATCCCATCCTTTGTAGGTCACTGCAGTCTGCAAAGGCAAAGGTGAAGGATACATGAATAACGATTCCGGGTGATTACGTCCTAACGCAATCCTCTCTCCGCCTCGCCGGGATCTTTTAACTCGATTCCATTGCACACGCCATTATTCTTGTCGATTCCGTGTGCAAGTGGGTGCATCTTTGTAAAGTTCAAGTACTTCTGTAACTAGTACCGATGGAATTCAAACTGTTAACTATTGAATCCGTTGTGAAAGAAATTCCTAGAATGAACTAGGTTACTAGGTACTATGCAGTACACGTATTCCCAAATGGGAATACATCAGTAAGGTTCCCATACTAAGATATTCTGGATGGAAGGTCTGTCCGTTCCCGATCCTGCAAATAATTATTGTAGGAATTCCCACTGGAAAATGATCTAATGGCGTACCATCATGGTACGACCCAGAACCGGGACGTTGAAACGAACGCCGACCTTAACCATGACCTTTTTAGGGGTCGTTAAAAATGTGTAATTTTTTAATTCAATTTCCGCAATTTTAATCAGATCGGATTCAAACTTAGTACAAAAATAGATTCTGATACCTTCAACGAGTTCGATACCCAGACACACACACACACACACACAACTCACACACACACGCGAGCGAGCGCAAACACACACACACACACACAACTCACAAACACACACTCACAGACACCACACACGCGCGCGCACACACACACACACACACACACACACGCACGCACATACACACACACACACACACATACACGCACGCACACACACACACACACACACACACACCCATCCACCCACCCACCCACCAGACACAAACACCCACCCATCCACCCCACACACAAACACCCACCCACCCACACACACACACACACACACACACACACACACACACACACACCCACACACACACACACACACACACACACACACACACACACACAAACACACACACACAAACACACTATGGTTTGTATGTGTGTGTGTGTGTGTGTGTGTGTGTGTGTGTGTGTGTGTGTGTGTGTGTGTGTGTGTGTGTGTGTGTGTGAGAGAGAGAGAGAGAGAGAGAGGGGATAAGTTTAGCAGAGAAACACATTAGTGAAAATAGCTTGTAAAATGCTTACTTACTTCATTTCGACAAATAATACCCAAGCAAATGGCCATTAACTCACCTGAAACAAAAATCAATTTTAATTAGTTTATTATTACTTACATAAAAAATAATCTTACCCACGCAGCTTTCTTGCTAACCTGATAGAAGCGAATTTACAAAAGTATTTTTCGTTATCTTACCCTTTTGAAGTACTGATTTTACCATTACAACTAGCACTGAAATCTACACGTTAGGATTTTAAATCAAAAAGTACACTGGAAAACGATAACGAATTCAATCGCTTTCAAATCAAATATTTTAATTTCAAAGGATTTTGAAAATTGAAAACGTCAATTTATACAGTTATTACGATGGTGAAAGTATAAAGTATAACATTTAAAAAGTAATAAATGTTCAAAAATATTTCAGACAAAATGTTATGAATTTTTAATGATTTGAAATGGCCGCCATTTTGAAACTTTTGAACGAATTTTTCTAGTTAACGAAAAAGCTAGTTTTGCTTTTAGTGAACAGTAAATACTGTAACCTAATTTAGGTATGTAATATAAAATCCGGTTATAGTAAGTTTCATTCATTAGTTTTATAGGTTATAATTTTAAATATGAAAATAGAACAAAGTAACGCCTATTGTATTAAATAACCTAAATTTAATTAACGACATTATTGCTTTATTAACAGGTCATACAAGTATTAAATATAACTGTAACGTCTATTTTAGTAGAAGTACATACTGACAAGAAAAAGTAGGTCTGCATGGTTTTGCAATGATTTTAGTTAAGAAGATATGTTCGGTAATCTTAAAATACAAATATTGAATGTAAGATTAGTGTAAATAAATATCAGCCAATTGCACTATTTGAATTATTTACAGAATTCACGTTTTTTACGTTCAGTTACTGATAGCGATTATAAAAAAACTCCTAACGTCTTTTCCTTTTCGTTCATGTACCAACAAGGAAAGTTATGATTTCCACATGTTTCATAGGTTATATATTTCAATTATATTTTACAGTTTACAAAGAGGTGCTAAAACACTGTTCAACTTCTTGTTGTACATTGTTGTATATTTTTCGTTTCTTTTTTCCATTAACTGCAAACTTTCGCATGGATCCACTAATATGAATTATTTTTGTAAAGAAACAGAATGACACGATTAACTGGATAAGTAAGTTTTGGATCACGTGTCCAACTGAAGTTATTTTTTATTATATATATATATATATATATACTAGCTGTTACCCGTTGCGGCTTTGCCTGCAATTATAATGTAGACAATAAAATTTATAGTCGATTTTCAAAATCAGAATAGGTCATTTCATTTTAATATATTTCTATTTACAATATTATACGATTTTTGGTTTTCGGCCAAGAAATATACATTTTTGCTACTCGATACTCTAAAACATGGTCCTGTCATATTTTAATAAAATACAGTATTATTAAAGTCACTATTATTCAATTAAACTGGAATAGTATTGTGTTTATCTCAGGTACTTAAACCGTGTTCATACCAAATTTAATCTCAATTGGTCCAGTAGTTAAAGTGTGATTGAATAACAAACAAATAAACAAAAACAAACTTTCAGAAATATAATATGATTACCTGTTACCCGTCACGGCTTTTCCCGCAATCGTAATATACATTAAAGATCACGCATCACCGTGTTAGGACCAACAGCCGTGTCAGTATGGTGTATTTCTTTTTTAAAATAAAAGTTTTTTTAACACACCACCGTGTTACTTAAGTTATGGAGTACTCTTTAAAAAAAATTAAGGCTTTTTTCCTGCATCACCGTATTAGGCCCATCAACCGTGTCAAGTTAGGTTCTGGAGTACTCTTTTTTAAACAATAAATAAAGGTTTTTTTAATGCATCACCGCGTTAGGCCTAACAACCATGTTAGTTAACTTATGGAGTATTCTTTAAAAAAAATATAAAAAATTTTCACGCATCACCATGTTAGGTTTAACAAACGTGTCAGTTAAGGTTTGGAGTACTCTTTAAA
The DNA here is from genome assembly GCA_022606455.1 of Callitettix versicolor. NCBI lineage: Eukaryota > Metazoa > Arthropoda > Insecta > Hemiptera > Cercopidae > Callitettix > Callitettix versicolor. The sequence continues at coordinate 43,772,087 of CM040190.1, read as the reverse complement.
AAAAATAACGGTTTTTTTCACGCATCACCATGTTAGACTTAACAACCGTGTCAGTTAAGGTTTGGAGTACTCTTTAAAAAAAATAATGGTTTTTTCACAAATCGCCATGATAGGCCCAACAACCATGTAAGTAGGATATGTTTTATTCTTTAAAAAAATATAAAGGTTTTTTTACGCACCACCGTGTCAGTTAGGATATGTAGCCTAGTATTCTTTAAAAAAATATAAAGGTTTTTTCACGCATCACCGTGTTAGGCCTAACAACCGTGTCAGTTAGGATATGTAGTATTCTTTAAAAAAATATAAAGGTTTTATCACACATCACCGTGTTAGGCCTAACAACAGTGTCAATTAGGTTATGTAGTATTATTTAAAAAAATATAAAGGTTTTTTCACGCATCACTGTGTTGGGCCTAACAACCGTGTTAGTTATGGAGTACTCTTAAAAAAAATATAACGGTTTTTTTCATGCATCACCTTATTAGGCCCAACAACCGTGTCAATTAGGTTATAAGTACTATTTAAAAAAAAAATTAATAAAGGTTTTTTTAATGGATCACCGTGTTAGGTATAACAACCATGTTAGTTAGCTTATGGAGTATTATTTTAAAAAAATATAAAGTATTTTTCACGCATTACCATGTTAGACCTAACAACCGTGTCAGTTAAGTTTTCAGTACTATTTAAAAAAAATAAAGTTTTTTTCACACATTACCTTGATAGGCCCAACAACCGTATTTAAATTCTTTAAAAAATTAAAGGTTTTCACACACATCACCGTGATAGGCTCAACATCCGTATCAGTGTTATGTAGCCCAAAAACAATATACAGGTTTTTCACGCATCACTGTGTTAGTTAGGATAATGTATATGTAGTATTCTGTAAAAAAATATAAAGGTTTTTCACGCATCACCGTGTTAGACCTAACAACCGTGTCAATTAGGTTATGTAGTATTCTTTAAAAAATTAAAGGTTTTCTTCACACATCACCGTGATAGGCTCAACATCCGTATCAGTTATGTTATGTAGTATTCTTTAAAACAATATACAGGTTTTTTCACGCATCACTGTGTTAGGCCTAACAACCATGTCAATTAGGATATGTAGTATTCTTTAAAAAAATATAAAGGTTTTTCACGCATCACCGTGTTAGGCCTAAATACCGTGTCAATTAGGTTATGTACCTAAAATAAAATAAAGGTTTTTTTCGCACATCACCATGATTGCCCCAACAAACGTGTCAGTTGGGATATGTAGTAGTCTTTAAAAAAATATAAAGGTTTTTTCACGTATCATCGTGATAGGCCCAACAACCGTGTCAGGATATATAGTAGGCTATTTTTTTAAAAAATATAAAAGTTTTTTCACGCATCACCTTGTTAGGCCTAACAACCATGTCAGTTTGGTTATGCTGTATTCTTTTAAAAAATTGGTTTCTTATCACCCAAAACCCGTGTTAGACGTATTTTTATTGTTTTACCGATTTACAACACGTTACTGATTTTCGCCGGGTAGCAATTTTGAGGTTATGTTGGTCACTTTTATTTTCGATTTTATCGTACTTCTCGTGCATTCATATTTTGGATTCTTGCTTTTGGGCACATAATAAAGCATTTTAGTAACAAAAGTATCGAAAAATAAGGATATGCTTCACTGCATGTTTACCATAATGTAAATACAAAAATATATATACTACCTTACAATTGGCACTCTGTGTAGGGATTTTTTTACATTTAATATTGAAAATTCAACACAAAGTAACAAATTAAAGTCAGTTTTGAAAAAAAATTCAACTAAAATATTGAAAAAGTTACATTAAAAGCAATAATTTTGCAATAAATAAAACACAGATTAAGATTCTTAAAATATGATTGAATCTATGTTCATCTCAGGTACCTAAATCACAGGTCCAGTAAATAACTACAATTAACATATGCCACAAAACTAAAAACTGATAATTATTTTGGGCTGGGTAAGTAGTATAATGACGTTTTGTAAAACGGGAATAGGCCTATATGTATCTCTGATACTTAAACCATATTCGTACCAAATTTCATCTCAATTGGTCCAGTGGTTAAAGCGTGATTGAATAACAAACAAACAAACACACAAACTTTCAGAAATATAATATGAATTATATATATATATATCCTGCTCGATAATATCTTAAATTATAGCATACGTTTTACGGAACTCCCTGTATTAAGCAAGCCACAGACGTGACGATTTGTATGACAAACATGTATGTATGACAATATCTCTGTACACCAAAGTATAGGACTTGTGCTTGTTGTTTGAATCGACAATTTTATGCCAACAAAAATGAGCGTGTAGGGACATGTTGTAGAAATACAACGATAACTCTGTCAACATGTAATTCCCCCAAACATTCGAACAAAATTGTAACAACTTGCTCGTTTCCTCTGCTTGGGCATTCAAATCCTAGTGTTAAGTGCTGTTACTTTTGTCCATACAAAACTGAGAGCGCCGAATGTTGGCTCATACAAATCACAGCCCTAAACACAGCTAGTATATAGAATAGTGTTGTGGCAACAGTTCGTCATGTCACGTCGAAAAGTTACTGCTGCCATAGTAGTAATACATAATTTTAATCAGAAAAATAAACGTAGCAAGTGGTATAAAGAGTCGTTGAAAAAACGCGACAATTTTTCGTATGTTTATTTGCTGAATGAATTAAAGGTTTCTATGAAAGAGGACCTTAAAAACTATCTATTCCGAATGCTGATCTTAAAGAGTTAATTTTTCTTCTAGCAAAATCTTTATTGGCGTCAGCGTCAACCTCCTTCAGTTTTTCAACTATTATTGCGTATGCCTCGTTCCTTAAATTTCTATTAAATTATAATTTATGATACGACTTTCCACAGTCAAGGATGTGTTTTATAAATTCTTGAACAAATGTTTTAGAGTAATTTCGCATATCACATATTTTTTAAAAAACAATAAGATAACATTAAAAATAAATGTAAATCACAAAAAAAACGACAAATGTAAATTAAAAGCAGATTTTCAACGTCAGTTGGACAAAGAAAATGAAACTCGCAGCTGATACGACACACTAGCTAAGTGCATACAAAACCAAGAGAAATCAAACCCCTGTTGATTCACAGCGACATTTTTGTGCATGCAAGTTTCACACACAGATCTTACGCCTAAACATAGAAAACTGTTTACGCAAACAAATTGGAGCCAACATATATCATGAGTCTAGTGGTGGCACAAGTTGTTTCATACAAAACGCCGAATATAAGTTTGTACAAACATTTTAGACTACTCTAACTTGTTTGCCGACTTGTACGTGCAAACATTTCTGTCTAACATTTCCTGTAGTGTAATTACAATTCATGTTGGACAAACTAGAATAAGTAATCTTCTCCTACATATCCGAGTGTTTAGGGACAATGTGTCATACAGACCTACGCGTGTAGGGTAGCCTTTACACTCACTTATGTTTTAACACTGTTTGGTCGCTCCTAAATTACTCCATTCAGCGTTGTTATAACAAAAAGCTACAAACGGATTTTTCTTTCAGAAACAAAGGATCTAAAAGTTTTAGGCGCGACTGTCCTTCCAGGTGAAAGTACAGGAACGCGACCTTGAGACGGACACTTCAAGGTCAACCGCATCAGCTGACTGCCATGTGAGTTGGAGTTGGCTGGCATTCTTCTAGGCCTCACGTCACGTGTATGCTAATACAATATCAACCGTAGTTCCTTATATGGAGAAAGTATTCAGACAATGTTCCTGGGAAAACATGAATTTCTAAAGAGTATATGACGAACGTTAACGTAATGAAAGAGTATTTTAAGTAATTTGACGTTTACCGACCCAGGGGTAGACAGCATTGATAGATCACTTGCGCCAAGAAGTGCACAGTTGAAAAACAAACACATTGACGTACTAAATGCTCATTAACATCAATAATTAAATGCACAAAGTATGTATAACTTCAAATTTAGATATATAATAACCCCGGCAAATAATGGTTTCGCTTACGTTAAGGAAGGGATTTCCCAAAAATATTTTTCTTGCCCTTTTCTTGAAATTATGCTAATATACATATTAGCATTTTAAACATACAAAATACTATACACTGAAAATACGAAAACGAACCCCGAAAGCTGTCAAATTATTTTTTCTCATTTCAACTGATTTTGCAGTTTTTAACACAACTGGTTTATGAATTTTTAAAATATTTAAATTGCTGCGACTTTGAAACTGTCGATCTAATTTTGAATCTGCCCAAGCTATTATCAAAAGCGATTTTTCTGCCACGTTTGAATCGAATCGGACTCGCATTAACACTTTTACAACACACACACACACACACACATATATATATATATATATATATATATATATATATATATATATTACTAAAAAATTAGCATTTACAGTTATGGAAATGTAAATAAAATTATCGCAGCACGCAGCTGTCTCGCTAACTTCTGAAACTGATGCAGGTAACTGAAACGACTTCTAAAAAAATAACAGCACTGAATAACGTAGCGAGAACGAACATTTTGATATGTAAAAAGGAAATAAAAAAAAGGAAAAGCTTAGATAAATTCGTTATCCAACAAAATCCGTTTATAAATGGCGGTAATTTAAAATCATCAAAAATCACAGAGGGTACGGTAGTTCAGAGAAAGTGTAGGGAGAAGTATGTCTGAACTATTTCAAGCAATCACAAGTCGTTAATAAAGCCTCACTTAACCTCCTCCACAACACTACACAAGGTCAAGCTTCACCTCATTCCAATCGACTTCTACATAAAGTTTTTATCTTTTACTTTCCACGTTCGTGGCTAAATCAATACCATTGCAAACAGGATATCTAGAAAATTTAGTATAATTTACGTTATTATTTAACTAAATAAAACAGTTAAATTAATGTAACGAAAATCGTGAATAAAATTTTCAACTGTATTCACCGATTGCCTCGTTGTTGCAACTTATTTCTTTCTTACAAATGCGTACGCACGCGTATTAAACTTACAGTAAAGGATAAAAAAAGCGTTAGTACTGGTTTATTTAAAACATTTTTTTAGGAATTTCATGCAATTAAAAATAATTACAAGATAACAAGCTATATCTATTTATTTCTTGTATAACTGTTCTTTTTCCAAGAAACGTTTCATATATTAATTATACTTCGTTTCTGGGAAACACAACGTTTTGCTTTATGATAAAATAAATAATTGTTAATGGAATAGTAATTATCGATATGACGTCACAGTCCCATCATTTTATGTAAGATAAATTGAATTGAAACGTCAGTCATTTCGTTGACGTGACGGAAGCTAATTTCAAAAAATATTTTTTTATCTTACCCTTAAATGAAGAGCGTCGTAAAAAGCGTTAAAATCTGCGTATTAGCATTTAAGCTTTTAGATTGCATTGGAAATACGAAAATAAACCCACTGCAGGTAAATTAAATTTCTTAATTTCAACGGAATTTGAAAATTTAAAACTCTAATTTATGCTGTTTCATCGCTCACTACGATGGTAAAATCAGGTATTAAAAACTGTTTACGACAAAAAAGTTATGAACTCTTAGAGATTTGAAGTGTTTGCCATTCTGAAAATGTTGTACAAGTTATGCTAGTTACGAACTCTTCCAAGCTTATGTTCCAAGTGTGTATGTATGTATGTATGTATGTATGTGTGTGTGTGTGTGTGTGTGTGTGTGTGTGTGTGTGTGTGTGTGTGTGTGTGTGTGTGTGTGTGTGTGTGTGTGTGTGTGTGTGTGTGTGTGTGTGTGTGTGTGTGTGTGTGTTTGAAGTGCGCGCGTGTATGTGTAACATACTCCTCAAAAAGTGATCTACAGTTCATGATTGTACACACTGCAACAGTAGGGTGTTACAGACCTTTGGCAATACGTAAATTTCAACAGTAGTGTGTTACAGAACCTTGGAAACCTGTGTAAATTTCAACAATAGTGTGTTACAGACCTTCGGCAATATTGCACAGTGGTGTGTTACAGACCTTTGGCAACATGTAAATTTCAACAACAGTATGTTACAGAACCTTGGTAGTCTGTGTAAATTTCAACAGTAGTATGTAAGACTTCTTTTTGGAAACATGTGAATTACAACAGTAGTGTGTTACAGACCTTTGTAATATTGCACAGTGGTGTCTTACACACCTTTGGCAACATGTGAATTGCAACAGTAGTGTTACAGACCGTTGGCAAAATGTAAAATGGAACAGTACTGTGTTACAGACTTTTAGGGTTATGTAAAAGTGAGATCTAGAACTTTTGGCATAACATGAAATGCATTTGTGCCGGGTTATAACCTTTAGCATTATGTGAACTGCGTTAGATGTGGGCATTGAACTTTCGCGGAACATCAAATACGCGAGTAATGGGTTATAGACCTTAGACAATATGTAAATTGCGTTCAGCGTGGGTTAAGATTTTTTGCGGCATTTCAGATGTACCAGTAATGGGTTGCTACTAATTACCTTGCTAGTATCCATCTTTGACGATATATGGATTGCTCCAGTGGATATATATGGATTGCTCCATATATCTAGTTATATATGGCTTTAGATAAGTGAATTGTATCAGTATTGGGTTATAAACCATTGGCAGTATGTGAAATGCACTAACAGTGTGTTATAAATGTTGACCGTTATAAGACGGGTGATAGAAGTAAATTATAGATAATTTACAATGTTTCAAATGCATTAATAGAGGTTAAAAAGATCTTTTGCATTATGTGAATTGTGATAGTATTTGTTATATAATTTTAACAAGTAATTTACGCCACTACAGGGTTATATTTGTAAAACTATGAGAATTACCGCAACAGTTAGTAAATTATGTTCGGCAGAACGTGAATTACGCTTTGATTATAAACCCTAGGCAGTATGCAACTATAGGCATTCACAGGAGAACAAACATACGTTATTGGAAAAATATGCGTTCGATATACTTTTTTTGCATTCAGTCCTACAATAACCCAGTAAATAATCGAGAGAATGCGCGATGTATAATATAAAACAATAACCCAACCGCGTAAAAGCAATTTTCTGCTCATTTGGCCTTAAAAAAAATCATATCAACACAAAGCTCATCGCTGAATTGTAGCCCCATTAAATATTCCTCACGTCCAGGATACAGGATTGTAATCTCATTAAAAAAAGTCGAACGATAACAATTCCGTCTCCTATTGACAAGTCGGGGATTAAACCCGGAGGGCGGGATCAGAGCCGTCGCCGAGTCTGCTAATTTTAAAACATCACTTTCGCTGAACCCGTTAGCGAAAAATGTTTCTCTCAGGGATGACGTTAAGGGTTTACGAGTCAATTTTGACTTTTTAATATCCCGTTGTAATCAAGCGGTGCTTGTTAATAACACACGGTACGTGATCAGGTTAGGTAAAACATTTATTTGTCTGTTGGGAGAAGGAGTGTTTAAAATAAATTTCTGAAGACTTTTTTTAAAAACTGTTAGCATTGTAGTTCAATTTTTAACTTTCTTTTGTGTGTTTGTGCGTGTGTGTGTATATATGTATATGTATATGTATATATATATATATATATATATGTGTGTGTGTGTGTGTGTGTGTGTGTGTGTGTGAGAGAGAGAGAGAGAGAGAGAGAGAGAGAGAGCGTGCGTGTGTTAGTACGCTCACGTTCGCAATTTTAGTCCGTCGATACAAACTTGGCATATCGATTATAGAAGCGGCTCGGACAAGTTCATTTATAAAAATTCGTTCAACAGTTTTAAAATGGCGACCATTAAAATCCTTAAAAAATCGTAACTTTTAACTGTTAAATTCTTTTGAAAATCCGATATCACGATTTTAATCAGCGTTAAGAAATGCACAAATTAAAATTTATTATTTTCAAAATTCGTTGAAATTGAGATTTTTCGACGAGGTGAGGTTTCGTGTTTTTAATGTAGTGTGTGTGTGTGTGTGTGTGTGTGTGTGTGTGTGTGTGTGTGTGCGCGCGCGCGCGCGCGCGTCTTCGTATCAAGTTTCAAAACAATCGGTCAATGCGTTTGGCCAAAACTGCGTACACTCGTCATCGTTAAATCAGAGGCCGTCATTTTTAAATGGAAATGAATGGGGGAAAATCTTACACGTCCGTTATTCGGACTTTATACAAGATACTTTCGCACCAAATTTCAAAACATTCTGCCAATGCGTTTGGCCAAAACTACACACATCCATTATCGTTAAATAAGAAGCCGCCATCATGAAACGGAAGTAAACGGGGAAATCTTACAAACAGTCGCTTGGCCTTTACACAAGATACTTTCGTACCGAACTTCAAATCAATCGGTCACTGCGTTCATTCTGCGGCCAAAACTGCACACATTCATCATAGTTAAATTATAAGTCGCCTTTTTGAAACGGCAGTGAATGGGAAAAAAAATCTCACAAGACGTTGTTCGGGCCTTATATAAGATAACGTCCTACTAAATTTCAAAACGATCGGTCAATGCGTTTGGCCAAAACTGCGTAACAAACATACGAAACAGAGACCTCGTTTTGCAGGGTCAATAAACTAAAATGTAATTACAATTACGTATTTGGCATTATATCTGAACATAATATTGTGATTGGCAACACCGCGATGTAGTAAATACATTTCACAGTTTCCATTTACGGTTTTATGATTAGGAAAGCAGCGTTCATATCCTATTTAAATTATTTCTCTCTCGCTCTCTATCTCTCTCTCTCACTCTCGCTCTCTCTCTCTCTCTCTCTCTCTCTCTCTCTCTCTCTCTCTCTCTCCACATAGCAACATTTGTAACGTTATTAATCCATAATCATCAATATTTAATACACCACAAAACTGGTTCGAATGTATAATATGAAGACTCAGTTGTTTACACAATTTTAACAAAACAATCTTTTTTTTTAACATCCATACTTTATGCCAGTTAGACTAATTAAGACAAGGGAAAAGCAACTGAAGCAACTGCGGCTCGAACTAAGAACCTTCAGGTACGAAGTTGAGTGACGAAGTAGACCGATGCTTTAGTCACTTCAACCACCGAGCTCCAATAATAAAACTGTCGAGCCCATGTTTTGAAAACACTACCGATTTCCGCAGGTGCCTTAATATAAACTGCATTACAAGAATGGATCAGTTGATTTTAGTGTCGACTGCACTGCCGCGATGCGGACTAGAACTTGTATCGAACGAGGGCGTATTTTATGTCTAAACATAAAACACTTTTTTTTGCTTAAGACCATATCGTAAGCGTTACAGTTAAAGGAAACGGGAGTGGCTGCGGCTGGAAAGAACTAAGAAATAAGGTGCGCGATTCAGAGACGCAGCAGACTGACCGTGCTTTATCCACATGGACGACCAAGAAAAAGAGTTTTTAAGAACTTTCTGGTAATCGTAGATCTATTGTACCCCCTTTTTATATTCCTGAGGCTCTCAGTTACCGTACCCTCTCCGGTTCTAGCCTCTTCATAGCGAGGATTTGTAGTTGATTTAAGGTAGGTAAATCTTTAACTTCTAAACAGTAACACTAAAAATACTAGCTCTTCTCGTAGCAATCGGCTCACAGTCTACAAGTAGGTGATAGGGTGTTTCTCTCCCATTCCGCAGAATCTGCAAGTTGGATCTTCTACTAAGTCAAGATCTTTAAGATGTCTCTTAAAACTGCCCCGTGAGAGAGCATAGATTTTCTAGCCTTACACCTTTCTCTCTAAGCTTCATCTTGAAGTAACTGTCCTCAAGTCTACAAAACGGTCCTGGTCTTATAAGTTGGTTCGACGTCAATTTTTTTTATCAGCACATCCGCTTACTGGTCCAGCCTATTTAACTTCTGCAGGCATTCAACTTTTTCTTAAAAAAACTGTGAAAAATTAAATTTTCTTACAACCTCCAAATTTTATGATAAAATAAATTTTCTCAAAACGTAGTCTACAAGTACCTATTAGTAATCTATAACCGATCAAAGAAAACAAAAACATAAGTTTGTTGTTTAGTTGTTTGTCATGCCTTATAACTCGTCGTAACTCTCTCAAATTATAAATAAAATAAATTAATATTTCCGAAGGGAAGCAAAAAAACAAAAACAAATCCTGATTTAAATCGGGTTTCACTGGCTCAATTTTCAATTAATACAAAATTTACTACAATGACTCGAGTTATACATTTACATACCTGCAAAGATTTTAGCAAAACTGATAAACCGATTCTCCCGTTACTTTTTCAACGGACATTTTTTCGGGGGAACTGGTTAAATGTGAGAAAGTTTTTTTAATGTTTTCCCACAATTTATATTCGCCCGGCAATTCACTAACGTAGGTGTAGGGACGCAGTAAAACTATAATCAACAGATGACAAATGGAAACGTCACAACACTTGAGTTGTTTTAAGGGGCGGCGAGGGGTAGAGGAAGGTGTTCATTAGACACCCCACTCCCCCCGAGGCGAGGGTTGTTATTAAATGTGCAGATGTGACAGTATTAAACTTCTTGTTTTTCAGAATTTAATAATAAATCGTGGTAAATAAGGTTTTGTTCCAGTGTTGTATCAATATACACAAAACACAAGGTGGAACAGGTGATCGGTTTTAGTGTCTGTCTGTCTGTCTGTCTGTCTGTCTGTCTGTCTGTCTCTCTCTCTCTCTCTCTCTCTGTGTGTGTGTGTGTGTGTGTGTGTGTGTGTGTGTGTGTGTGTGTGTGTGTGTGTGTGTGTGTGTGTGTGTGTGTGTGTGTGTGTGTTTTGGTGTTTAACGTCCAACTATTGTGCACACATGGGCTAATGTAGACGATGGGATGATTTATAGCGTATGAAAATACCAAGCTCTGGCCGGGAATCGAACACAGGATCTCGGGGTGAAAGCCTAGTACGCTATCAACTAGGCCACCGAACGGCTTGTGTGTGTGTGTGTGTGTGTGTGTGTGTGTGTGTGTGTGTGTGTGTGTGTGTGTGTGTGTGTGTGTGTGTGTGTGTGTGAGAGAGAGAGAGAGAGAGAGAGAGAGAGAGAGTGCGCGTGTGTGTAGATAGATAGATAGAGATATATAGGCTGTTACTTGTTCCAAGCTGTTAAATAACCGAACTGGTGCTACAAAACATTTTATTGATCACCAATTACATTACAAAGTTTATCCCCTTCAATGTACTCTCCTTGAAGATCCGTACAAAACTCCAACGAATTTTCTCCATTGTTCAAAGCAGTGCTGGAAGTCCGCTTCTGTGAGCTTGTTGAGAACCTTCGTCGCTTTTGCTTTCACCGTTTCCACACTGTAAAATCGTGTCTCCTGAAGCTCCTATTTGATCTTAGGGAATAAGAATGTCAAAGGGAGCCAGGACGGGCAAGTACGGTGGATGGTCCAACACGGTGTTGCCGTATTTCGCAAAGAACGTCTTCACAAACAAGTCGGAATGAGCAGGCACATTATCTTGGTGAAGAATTCACGAATTGATCTTCCATGTATCGGGTTTTCGTGTTTTCACTCGCTCACTGATCAAACGTCTGACCTTCGGAGTCCAGGTGAACATACAAAATTCCACATATGTCAATTTCATTCTCGATTCCTTGTCATCGCCTAAACAACATAGAACTGAGTTACACAACCAAGGTCCGCTTACTAATACCAAAACAAGCACTCTAAAAACCTCCGTACTTTTCTCTCTGCTTGAAAAGAGCCTTAGCCTGCGAAACCTAATTTACTGCCGTCAACCAAAACTCACTTCCGATTGGTTCGCAGTGCACGCGTATCTCGGGTATATACTACACTAGACTAATACACTTCTGCCCAGGCACTACTGCCGGCACATCACATCGCATCTACAGTGCACAAAAGCATTCATTCTGATTGATGCGTTCTTTCTCTAGTTTGAACATTGGGATTCTGAGAAATTAAGGTGCACGCCACAATTTCGAGAACACATAATGTTCGACAGAACATCGATGAGGACCACCCACTACACAGCAGCTTATCAACACCCGCACTTACTCGGGAAGAAATAGGAGGGTTCCTGCTATCTACAAACAAACGGACTTCTTACTTTCACTTCACTATTCCGAACTGGAACAGTGTCTCGCCAGGCCGCTGTCGACTTGGTAATCTCCCGGATTTCTATTTTTCCCACAAACTACAATATCCTATTGCACTGGAGTGATAAGTTTTGACATAATTTTTGCGTAAACTTTCTGCATGCTCCGTGATTCATGCAGAATTTGAGGACACTTTCTTTGTTAATTCCTGAGGCTTCAGCAAGAGCTCGGATACACAGACGATGACTTTCCAGGATCAATTTAGGTTACCAATTTTCTAAATGTAGTATGTTTTTTTTCCAAGTTAAGGGTCGTCCAGTCGTTTCATGTTCCGACCGAACCTTTTAACCCACACAAACATTTCTTTGCGCGATAAACGTTCCCTTCCGTACCCTTCCTTTAACATGGAATGAGCATCTGTATCAGTTTTCTCCAGCCCCCCGGCAGGGGGTGCAGACTTGCTGCACCTATTGAGAGGATTTAGACACCCCTCGCGGTACCCGAGTCTATCACACACTAACACTTCCAACACTATACTTACGACTTTAACACTTTACACTCACACTTACATTTAAAGAGGTGATAATAGCCTCAATGTGCTTTTTTTAAAATAACAAGAAAAAGTTTCCTCCAGTTTCACAAGAAACTTGAGGTTAACTTGATGCTCCACCTGAATACTTTGCATTTTTTTGACGAGACAGTAGCACAAGGAATTGAACGAGCGATTGCTACAGTGAGACTGAGCGACGTACAACTGCGCCCATCGAGTTCAGGGTGGTGGAAGCATCAACAAAGACAGACATGTTCACACCTGCCGCGGCACACTATAAGTACAATCCAGTTACACCACACGCCTCAATGAAATTTCCATAACTATAACGCCTACAAAGTTTAAACTTAATGAGCTTGGCAAATTAAGAAATGTTTTTAACAAATTAAATGGTTATAACGGGGGTAAAAACGAACTTTACATTTTACATCTTTATTTCCAGATCCAAAGGCACAGAGAGATGAAATCTGGTTTACGGGTTTACACTAACGTTACAGATAAAGAAAGGGTTTTCTAAAAATGTTCCCCCGAAAGGTTATAGGGATAAGTTTTAATCGTAAGTTTTAACATTTGTTGTAAATGATTTAATAGTTTAAAACACAATCACGCAGCTTTACATGACATGATAGAAGCAAATTTTAAAAAGTATTTTAAAACTGCAAATATTATCACTTTAAATTACAATGAAAGTACAAAAATAACCCCTTACTGTCGTTATATTAAATTTCTTATTTCAACGGCTTTCGAAAATTCAAAACGTTGATTCCTGAAGTTATTAAACTCTTATTACGAAGGTGAAACGAGATTCCGGAAATATTTTGGATACAAATTTTCCGCCGTTTCGGTAGTGAACTAATTTTGCTCGACGTTTTACGCCGGTATATCAGATCGTTTACAACTGTAAATTGGCGAGTGAAAGCAATTTTTAAATAAAAGGCAAAACGAAAACAAAGAGGACAGGTTAGTCGGCTGACACAAGTTGGCGCTGACGTCAACGGAACGTGTCAGCACGCTGATAATATCAGCGGTGTAAGCAAACTTCGCTCTGACGTCATTACAGAGTGTACAGTATACAGATCCTCATCACAATCACAACGCGTTACATTGTGCTGTGCAAATATTTAGCGGGAATTACCTGCATCAAATATTTAGCACGTACAGTGTGTGTGTGAGCGTACAGCGCGCGCGTTCGTTTGGGCGCCTCTCTCCCCCTCTCCTCCCCTCCCTTACTGTGTGTGTGTGTGTGTGTGTGTGTGTGTGTATGCGCGCGAGCGTGTCTCTCTCTCTCTCTCTCACTCACTCCCTCTGTGCGTATATGTGGGTCTCTCTTTCACCCTCTCTCCCTCCCTGTGTGTGTGTGTGCGCGCGCGCGCGCGTTCGTTTGGGCGCCTCTCTCCCCCTCTCCTCCCCTCCCTTCTGTGTGTGTGTGTGTGTGTGTGTGTGTGTGTGTGCGCGCGAGCGTGTCTCTCTCTCTCTCTCTCACTCACTCCCTCTGTGCGTATATGTGCGTCTCTCTTTCACCCTCTCTCCCTCCCCGTGTGTGTGTGTGTGTGTGTGTGTGTGCGCGCGCGCGTGCGTGCGTTCGTGTGGGCGCCTCTCTCTCCCCCCTCTCCACCCCTCCCTTACTGTGTGTGTGTGTGTGTGTGTGTGTGTGTGTGTATGTATGCGCGCGAGCGTCTCTCTCTCTCTCTCTCTCTCTCACTCACTCCCTCTGTGCGCATATGTGCGTCTCTCTTTCACCCTCTCTCCCTCCCTGTGTGTGTGTGTGTGCGTGCGTTCGTGTGGGCGCCTCTCTTTCCCCCTCTCCACCCCTCCCTTACTGTGTGTGTGTGTGTGTGTGTGTGTGTGTGTGTGTGTGTGTGTATGCGCGCGAGCGTCTCTCTCTCTCTCTCTCTCTCACTCACTCCCTCTGTGCGCATATGTGCGTCTCTCTTTCCCCTCCCTCCTTCCCTGTGTGTGTGTGTGTGTGTGTGTGTGTGTGTGTGTGTGTGTGTGTGTGTGTGTGTGTGTGTGTGCGCGCGCGCGCGGTCACTGTGCATCTCTCCCCTTTCTTCCTTCCACTCTCTCTCTTGCGTGCGTGCGTGCGGATTAGTTTTGAGCAAAATTTGATCAAAAAATCATGGTAAGACCCAGAAATGGAGATCTTGAAATGAACACCAATCCTGACCTCTAGATTACTTTTTGAATATCCATATTCACTTCCGTTTTAAAAAGCCGGCTGCTGATTTAACAATGACGAGTGTACGCAGTTTTAACCAAACGTACTGATCGATAATTTTGAAACTTTACTCAAAGGGACTGTGTATAAAGAAATATGTGAAAGGTTTTTCCCATTCGCTTTAGTTTCAAGATGGCGGGTTCTGATTTAACGATGACAGTGTTCTTGACTTTTCCCTGTAATACTGGCTGAACGGCAAGACCTATCATAATTTTGAGCACTTCATGGAAAAAGAGCATAAATTTTCCAAAACGTTGGTCCAGTAACATTTTTTACAAATATTACAGTTACCTGTTAAATTGGCGGAATAGGTTACAAGTGCGTCAGAACGCTCTATATATCAAAAACATACAGCAAGGTCTACTGTTCTTTAAACTATATGTAATTTAATACCTCTCAATTTGTGTTTTAGAGATCAGGATCAATGCTCATTTTATTACTGCAGGTTTCACCTTACGGCCGTTCCCATAGCTCATTTCCCTTTGGAAACCATACAGTATAAAATAATAAAGCTCATAAATTACAGTATTAATAAGCTCCCAGCAACTGGATCCGTACCCGCTTCTTAACAACATCGACATGGCTTTACTAAGCTTGTTATAACTTTATTCCACATTTCCCTAAATAATCCCCTCTCAAAGGTTTCTTATTGTTCATTCTGTAATTCGATTTCAATCATTCCTTTCAACAAGTCGTCTTAAATTTAAGCCGTAGCGGGGAATAACTTCTATTATTTGGAAATTCAAACTAAAATTTACAATAAAATTTTATTATCAAACACCCATTGTGAAATGAGCTACCAAAGCGGGGATCATAGTACAGGCCGGATCTGGAAACGATTGTGCTCTCCAGATCTCTTTTTGAGGGTGTTAAAATTTGTGTATTTATATTTGGCATAATCAATTTATAAAGTTATGTATTTATCATAATCATGACATCGATTCTACTACTAACGAACTTCCATTGTGAAATAATCTATTAAAGCGGGAATCATAGATTCAACGGCTTTCGAAAATTCAAAACGTTGATTCCTGAAGTTATTAAACGCTTCACTAATCCAGTTTAGTGAATGTTTCTGGATTAACGCAGTTTTGGTTAATTTAGTGAAAAAATAACTTTTCACAAAAGGAAAAGACGCATGTAGGACTTTTTACTTCAGTTATTTGTAGGTGTTACTATGAATAAAAATGTACAACAGAATGAGCGGTACCTTAATGCACAACAAAAAGCTTGAAATTGTAGCAAATTTTAACAACCCCGACCTGGAAACGAGCGTCGATCCTGATCTTCATATCTCTTTTTGTGGGTTGTTAAAATTTATGTATTTATATTTTTGATGTAATAGATTTATAAACTTATGCATTTATCACAAAACGACATGAATTCTACTTAACAAAACTCCAGCCCCGGGGAATATAATATGTGCATCGATCCTGTTGCTACAGCTACGTCAATACGTCACACTCTGTTTACACGTAATAACGACGCAATACGTAAATAGTGTGCTGTAACTTAAGGCATAACAAGTTTCTGCAGAACCATTATTCATAACACTATAACTAGTACGGAATTGTGAATATTTTTAAAAAAAAACTTACGTCAATCTGTGATACCAGACAGTTGTATGGTACAAATATTTCGAAAAACTCACCTGAAACGAAAAGAAAAATTGATTAGTTTTAGCAAAATAACGACTGGTAAATGAGCTAAATGGTAAACGGCCATCATGGTAAGACCAAAACTCGGGACCTTGAAATAAGCATCGATCCTGACCCCTAGATCACTTTTTGATGGGTCATAAAAAATTATATATAATTGTGTACGTACGTGCACGCGCGTGTGTGGCAAACCACGTATCTGCGTAGATCTCCTATGCCATTTCCTATATTTTTGAAATGCTCAGTTACAACGCCTTCTCCAGTCGTAGTCTCATCGTAAAGTTAGGATTTGGAGGGGATTCAAACTTGGTAGCTCTCTTTCCAACTTCTAATTTCTGACTTCCCAATTATTAAGTTGCTTGCTCTCTGATAACTCCCTTAGAATTTTGATTTCTCTTGAACCTTATATTATGTGAAATCACTTAATTTTTTGGTGATTTTGAAACTCGTACTAGGAATTAGAGCATAGGGTCAGAAATCTTTTGTAAAATCAAAAAGAAGAACGCACAAGAATGTTATTACGTTAAAGATGATGCGTCGACAGAAACTACCTGGGCAGAAACGTGAAAGACTAGTGTAACTTAAAACGAACATGAGCGCTTATTTGTGGCCCAATCAGCGGGTTTTTGCTACGGGAGTTTCGTTGATTTGATGAGCAGACGTAGGTTGAAATAAGGCGGGGAAAGAAGTGTTGAGGTTTACCGTAGGTATTAATGGAATAAGTTGTTAATGGATTAGATATTAATGGATTAATGGTTGGGGTGACCTAACCAGTCAAATTAAAACTACTACACGTGTAGGCCATGAACTTCTGCACACTCTGCGTATGGCATTGTGGCACAGATAATTAACATTTTAACGAGGTCACCTTAATAGTTAAGTTACTACTCGTAAATCATTTATAAATACCTTGTTTATCTGTAACCATTTAAAAACTTAACAGTTATTACTGTGTCACAACGATAACGGGGCTTATCGCAACTCGTCGCTTTTCCGGTGGAAGCAGCTAAGGGACTCAGAAATCTCAACGTACCTCTAGGACATATTGCTGTCTCTCATCTATTGTCTATCCATATAGTAAAATGCCTGCGTGAGAATTTCTCGCGTATATAGGACAATTCCCCTCCAGCCACCTCCAACAATCCAGTGACACAGACGTTTTCCAGTGTAGAAACTGTTACTGTTTATTTTACCAGCTGGAAACTGATACCATTCAGCAATAGTGAGGCAGAAGGAGAGAGCTGTCGTGAGAGGGTGGGGACTCAACCTCTCACTCGCAAATTTTTTCTCTCTGTCCTACTAGTGTTCTTAGCAGGCCGTTTTATAAGCGGCTGACCTATAGTCAAGACACACGCGCGCGCGCGCACACACACACACACACACACACACACACGCACACACACACACACACACACACACACACACACACACACACACACACACACACACACACACACACACTACGCAAGTGCGCGCACTCACATTGACTCAATACTCTACATAGCTTGGCTAAATCTAAAGCGTCAACCGACCCGTGTTGATTGCGTTGATGATACAGGCCTGGGAGACCTTATGCCAGCGTACCTTAGCATTACCCATGCATGCAGGACTCTGTACTTCAGTTACTTGTGGGTGTTACTATGAATAAAAATGTACAACTGAATGAGCGGGACCTTAATGCACAACAAAAAGCTTGAAATTGTAACAAAAACCTCCGTAATAAGGGTCAAGAGAAATAAAAATTGAAAGGGCAAGCAACTCAATAACTATAAAGTCAGCAATTAGAAGTTGAGCAGGGAGCTACCGAGCTTGAATCCTCTCCAAATCCTAACTTTATGAAGAGGCTACGAGTTGAGAAGGCGCTGTAACTCAGCATTTCGGGAATATAGAAAGGGGACACAATAGAGGAGTGCAAGAGTAATCTAAGAAATTCATTCATTCATTCAAATGTCGCTTTAGCTTCTGGTGTAACTAATAACAAAAACCACTATTTTAAGAGTTAACGCGGAACTGACTTTTACAAATAAACAAATTTAGCATTCAGGTCTCGTTTGCCCGTACCTCTTTAGTTTAAAAAAAGGATTTTATAACTTTTTTGTAAATAAACTGTTAAAAAAGTACACGAGTGGAACTCTGGGAGTTACCGACAGAAACGAAATATTTGTTATCTTAATATCTTATTATCTTTGCTGAATATATAATTAGTTTGAAGATATGTTTACAAATATCTTGTTTTGTTTGAATAAAGAAATACGTGAATGTTAGCTTAGATATTTACTACCGTTATAGTAAAAGATCAGTTGTTTTATATCAATTCGTAACGATCAGCTGATTTCATTGAACAGCTGACAATAATAAGTTTCAGGTTATGTTGTTAAAAACTGGCAATATTAACAAAAATTATTTACAATAATTTCGAGTGTATTATAAACGGTTACAACGTGCACGTGTTTTTCAACTAAGGAAAAATACCGCAAGCAAAGCAACACAACGTTTCCATATAATACGCGTGTACCGTTACCGACGAAATTCGTTTGATTGTACGTTTCATATTTCTGTTACGTTCTTCCGTTCGGCAGACTTTTTTATACACTTTTCTCACCAAAGCTAACATTAAAAGATTCGTTTTAAAAAATAAAATAACTTTAAATCGGTACTTATGGGTAGCTCTTGAGAAAAAAACCCTGAAAACTCGATTTTTTGGAAATCGGTTCATATACACCTAAGCTCAAAGTTCGATCATATATAAAGCTTCATAACTAATGTCGTTGTAGCACATTAAAAAGAACTAATGTCTGTTATTGAATCAAAAATTAAAATCATGTATCACGATTTCTCTTCCTTTTTATTTTAATTACGATAATTTCTTCGAAAACACGGCATATTAACATAGCTAGTTTTTAACAACATAACCTAAAACGTATTATAGCCTGTCAGCTGTTCAATGAAATCAGCTGATCGTTACGAATTAATATTAAACAACTTATCTTTTACTTTAACATAACTGGTTTTTAACAACATAACCTAAAACTTATAGCCTATCAGATGTTCAATGAAATCAGCTGATCGTTACAAGTTAATCTCGTAAAAGTTACTGATCTTTACTATAACTACCAATTTATATCTATGCACTTGCATCACGCCACACGCGAAATCCAACATTACAACTAGACCTAAAACATGATACACGTTAAAATAAATTTTTTATTTTGAAACACATTGCAAAAACCAAAAAACCTGACCGTTGTTCGAGACCGTAAATTAGGTTTACTAGTAAACTTTGTTACGATCATTACCAAATAGCTCCAATTGCTCATTTTCCAATAATAGGTATATTTTTATGAGACAGCGCCGCGGCGTAAAGGTTAATTTTGAAAAATAGTTCCTATACTTATGGTCGAAATGTTCTACGAGTAGTTGGAATATATCAATTAAAATCATCACATGTGCCCTTAAGAAATCCTCTAAGCGCTCGGGCATGCACCTTTGAATACTAGCCTCATTTCTTTGACGTGTTTACAGTACACAGGAAAGAAGCCCCGAACGCCACTAATTTGATCAAATACGATTTACCGCCAGACTGAAAGCTCGTGTATACAGTAAGGCTTCCGCGTTCATCGATTACACACTTTACATACTAAGGAAACCCGTGCAAGTCCAATGCTTAAGCAAACAATCTGTTGGTGGTAATTGTTGAATGTTGTTATCTGTCTTAACCCAGCGTTAAAGTCTCTGGTTTTTTAATCTAATTTCTTGTCATCCTTTACGGAAATATCAAGCTTAAAATTATTGCTCTTTGTCTCTCTACATATAAGCGGCTTTGTCCTGACTGACTGACGGAGAATCAACGCAGAGCAAAAACTACTCATGATAGAGTCTTGAAATTTTTAGGATATTTTTTTTCATAATGCAGAGGTGCTCACTAAAAAAGGATTTCGCAAAAGTTTGATTTTAACGCCATTACGCTATTTCCTCAGTCCAATTTTAATAGTCAACGTACGACCGAGAATATGATAGCTAGAGACAGATTTATATAAAGCGCAAAAATACACAAACTTTGGCTTTTATTTATATAGATTGGTGGGTGTGAATTATAATTATTTAAAATAGGTTAGGCCAATAACTTAATTCACGTTATGTACTTATAAACTTACAAGAGAAAAAGTTTAAATTAAATAAAACAGTATTATTATATAATCTTAATAACATTGTAAATCTGAAAATATGTGTTTACTATAGTTCTATATGTAACAAGTTATCCTGCTTTAAAAAATGTTGAGAGATCAGGAATTTCAGCATTGTCTTAGGCCAAGGTTTCATTGAAATATAACAAACAACAAGCATTCGCAAAATTAAAACCGTGTAAATAAATATTTGGAAATTATTCAATTGAAGTTAATATTTAGTAAATGTCAATTAAATCGATTTAATAAGTAAAATAAAATTTTCATTATATACAACATAAATGAAAGAAACAGAATAACAAACTGCAACAAACAGCGAAAGGTACTTGTTGTCAAAGATATTTGTCAAATATTTTATATATATTTGATTAAATTTTTACCATTTATCTAATTAA
This sequence comes from Callitettix versicolor, assembly GCA_022606455.1. Lineage (NCBI taxonomy): Eukaryota > Metazoa > Arthropoda > Insecta > Hemiptera > Cercopidae > Callitettix > Callitettix versicolor. Next base: position 43,751,079 of record CM040190.1, on the reverse strand, counting down.
AATATTTATCTAAATTGTATCAAAAACAATTCTGTTATTGAAGTAAAAATAAAAATCATGTTTCATATTTTCTCTTCCTTTTTTAATTTTAATTACGATAATTTCTTCGAAAACATACATAATTTTAATTTGTTTATTGTTTTGTAATGTAGGACACACATTCTAATATCACAACATTTAAAATAATACGTAGAAATTTCATTAAATAATATTTTACAAATATTAAATTAACGATTCATTTCATATATTTACATCGGAGAACTTATTCGCAGTTTCCGTAGTGTAGTGGTTATCACGTGCGCCTTAAACGCACAAGCTGGCCGGTACGATCTCAGGTGGAAACACAGGAAATTATAATTTATATTACAATTTAATACGAGACTTGCGACGCGCAAAATATACTGTTATATATTAATATAAATTTGTACGCTCGCATCACTCAAATCCAACATCACAACCAGCCCTTTAAAAACACATAACATTCGTCAAAACTCTTATAAGCTATATATATTTTGAGGTTATGTTTACTCGAGTACATAATCGAGCTGTAATGGATCGAATAATGTTGACTTTTATACTGCTGCATTAAGTGCTTATCTTGATGTGGAGCTACTAAATAAACTGAGAGAGAAAAAGGAAAAAACGATTTTGTGTTCAACTATGGACACAAAGGAGAAAGACACCAGGTGTAAATGCCGCTATTATTTTAAAGAATTGCATCCGGAAGATCGTGATTCAAAAAAACGATTTTTAAGAATGAGTGTCTTTTATATCTCGGTTTTTGTAAGCATTAGTGTGGATATTACACAGAAACTTTTCTTTTTCATATTGTAGAATTAATATTTTTACTGCTTCAAACGTCCATGACAATTTCGCCTTCGTTTTAAAGTGTATGCATCGAAAGGAACGGAAGGAATAATGTGAAACAAACAGGAAATGACAAAACATTTTGAGGTTATGCCTACGTATTTTTAAAATCTTTTTCAAAGATTCATCAAAGTTTGATAAAAGGGTTAGTTCATCAAAGAACCGCCAAACTTATTTCATCAAAGAGCTTTGAAATTTGACGTTTCTATGATAGTGTAACATGCCCCTTAGTAAGATTAGAATTGTAATTAATAGAAGGTGTTTTTTGTAAACCCTAACTGGAAAATGAGGTATTAGGGTGGTTATTATGGTAATAACCAAAACTGGAACCTTGAAATGAGCGCCAATTATGACCTCTGATCACTTTTGAGTGACCGTTAAAAAATGTGTGTGTGTGTGTGTGTGTTTGTGTGTGTGTGTGTGTGTGTGTGTGTGTGTGTGTGTGTGTGTGTGTGTGTGTGTGTGTGTGTGTGTGTGTGTGTGAGAGAGAGAGAGAGAGAGAGAGAGAGAGAGAGAGAGAGAGAGAGAGCACGCGCACGTTCGCAATTTAAGTCCGATTTGATTTAAACTTGGCACGAAGATCGATTCTGTCAACATGAAACACGCTTGCACACGTTTGTTAACCAGCAAAATTTTCTTAACAGTTTCAAAATGGCCGTTATTTCATATCTTTAAGCAATCATAACTTTTTTGTCCTAAATATGTTTTACCATCATAATCAGGTTTAAAACCTGTATAAATTAATACTTTGAAGTTTCAAAATCAGTTGAAATCATTGGGAAATTTAATTTAATTTGATGGAGGTCAAGGTTTATTTTCGTATTTTCAATGTAATTTGGTAGTTTAAAATCTTAGTATATGCAGATTTTAATACTGTATTACTGCGATGGTGTAATCCGAGTTTCAAAAACAGGGCAAGATAAAAATTATTTTCGGAAAATCGCTTACATCACATCCGCGAGCCAGCTACGTGTGCCGCTTACAATCTTGTAGAAATGTGAGAATGAAATTGTCGCATAATATCACAATAAACATTTACTGTAAAAGCCAGAAAGTTAGTGCTCTACCGCAAATATTACTCTAATGGTTAACGTTTAACTTTGAAGTGTTCTTTATACCCAGCAGTTGGGAGGCATTAGGTCTGTAATTTCCCGGGGGAAGAGTTTTCCGTTTTTCATTTCCCACATGTTTTCACACCTGCCATTAAATTGTGAGCACACACGTTGGGCACTTCCTGTCTCGTAAAACACAAAATTATCTTTGGGAAAATAAACATCCCAAGGACATTGCAGCTAACGGACCGCCATCATGGTAAGAACCATCATGGTAAGTAAGTACCATAACATTAGGTTCTTGAAATTAGGTACATTACTGTTTGGGGGGGTATCGCTAAAAGTTTATATATATATATATATATATAACTGTTCAAAAGTTTTAAAATTATAGCAATTTTAAAAATTCATAACGTTATTTATAAAAATCTGATTTTAACATCAATTAGTTGTTAACAAAACGTCTCTATTTGGACAATAACACCTGATTTTTGACAGTGGTTGTTTTTTCGTTATAATAGCTTTTAATTTATGAATATTACCAAAATGAAACAGTCAAGAAAAAAACCCATAAAAGAGCCGTCAAAATTTCTCTATTTGAACAATAACAGCTGGTTTTTGACAGTGATTGTTTTTTCCAGAATAATAGCTTTAAATTTACGAATATTACCGAAAGAAACAGTAATACCCATAGAAAAAGTAAGCCCATAGTACGTCCGTCAAAACTTTTCTATTTGAACGTGTGTGTGGGGGGGTTGTGTGTGATAATAGGTGATTTTTATAATGATTTTTCCACAGTATAATAGCTTTAAATCTACGAATATTACCGAAAGAAACAGCCAGGGAAAAGCCCATAGCACGTACGTCAAAACGTCTCTATTTGAACAGAAACAGATGATTTTTGACAACGATTGTTTTTTCGTTATAATAGATTTAAATATGAATATTACCGAAATGAAACAGTCAGGAAAAGAAAGCCCATGGTAGGTCCGTGAATAACGCACTTGACGGACACATTACTGCATTGTGGTTGTTAAATTCTTACTTGTTCGCCTCGCTCGGGTCATACATACATTATTCCGTTATGTTAGTTGAAGGTTCCCAAGTAAAGGAATTAACACAGGAAATACAGTATAAATAATGCAAGTACAGTACAAAGAGTGGAGGGGCGGGGTCTATCAGCATTTCATGAGGTCGTGCAACACGGCCGTTAAGTTGTTAGTTCACGTTATAGCCGCTGTTAGCGCCACACAACCACTTAAGTAATAACAAATGGGTGTATTATTATAACGTGAATTTGTAAAATGTATTAGACAACCAGAACAATAATTAAAGCAAATATATTGTGCGAACGTTCCAATGAATATTTTTAGAAACTATACAGTGACTTTTAAAGGTAAATCCACAATGTAGTGGATTGTAATCAGTCCGAGCAAACTAGCGCGACACTCGCACGCTCTAGTAGTATCCAATCAACGGCACATCTGAGTCTACACGGACGGCACTATCACAGTGTAGGGATGGGCGTTTCTGCTATTTTTACAAAATATCAACGAACAGTTTGTTGAAAAAAACAACTGTTTTTAAAAACAGTTGGAAAAAACAGGTTTAGAAAACTGAAGCTCGAAGTTGTATTAGCAGCAAAAACATAAGCACAAACGTTCAGTTTTCTAAGACTACTTTTTCATTCCCATTACTTTAACTGTCCTTAACTGTTTTTGGGTGTAAAGCATTTAGAAAAAAAATCATCCTTATAAGTGTAGTAATAATTAAATTACATTCCCAAAACGTAATATATATGTATGCAATTTTATATTTACAAAATGCAATGAATTTCTAATAGAAGCACTCTTTTTTTTACTTAAAACTTAAATAGCCCTTGCATATTTACTGAAATGCAAACAATTTAGAATATTTTTAGTTGATTAAAAAATATTGATGATTGATAATAAATATAAAAAATACGTATAAATAAAATTAGGTTATGTATTTACAAAATGTAAGATGTTACTGTCATATTTTTATTTGGGAGAAAGTAGGTTTTCATTTTTCAACATTGAAAAAAGTAACCTTAATAAGTACAATATAGTAATAAGAACATAGGCCAAATATGTTTAAATAAAATTAGCTCTATATAGTTACAAAATTATAGGTTATTAACATTAGGTTATTATAGGTTATTATAACATTAGATTATTATAATGCTAATCACATTAGCATTAACAAAAAAATAAGTTTTCCATTTTTCAACACAGAAAAAATATAAAGTTTATTGTAATAACATATTTAACAAAACAAATGTTTTTAAAGAAAATTAGGCTCCGTATAAAAATAAAATGTAAAATGTTTGTAATATTTTCCATCACAAAAAACATGTTTTTCACTTTTAAACACAGATAACAATGATAAAAAGTTATTCTTTTATCATTTCTGAATTTCCATTCAGGAACATAATCATCACCTTTTTTGAGGTTAATCGTGTCCGTCTTTCACTTAACAGATTTCCAGCCTTTGAGAATAGCCTCTCACAAGGTACAGACGTTGCAACTATGTTGCATCTGGTCCTGTAAAGTTCTGCCAAATTAGGATAAATATGTTGATGCATTTTCCACCAACGGAGTGGACAATTATTCTCACCAGCATCATTTATCCGAGGTAGAATGTCTTCGTTCATGTAGCTGTCTATTTCCTTTATTGCTCTTGCTGTACTATTGATAGTTTGTAGATGCTTGTCAGCCATTATTTCATTTAAAATTCCCCAGGCACTTATGCTACTCTGTAGAGGTGTAGGATTTACAACTGATTTAGATGTAGATGGTTGATGTGTAACTGGACTACAGCTAGTTTTACTATATTTTTCAATTAGTTGAACGACTAAATAACGAAGTTTTTTCTTGGCTTCTTCTAAGGCTGATTGGTCCTGAAAAACATGACTTTTGTACCTCGGATCTAATAGTGTACAGAGAGCAAAGGTATTACTTTGTTCAATATTTTTAAATCTTTCGTTAAATCCACTTTTTAAAGATTTAATAACGTTTTTTGCTGCATAATAATACTGATTTTTTTCTAATGTTTCACAAATACCTTTCAGGCATCTAGTGATAACAATTACTGAGCTCCCATTCATGTACTTCTCACCACTCATTTATTTTGTCATTTCTTCAAATGGACTCAGTGTTTCACAGACCTGCTTACAAATTTGCCACTCCTCAATAGTTAGTACTGGCAGATCTTTATCGAGTAAAGCAATAGTCGCCCTGATTGCTTATTCTAGTTCAACAAAACGTTTCAACATATAACATGTTGAATTCCATCTTGTGGCAACATCACTTATTAACTGTTTTGGTTATGAGCAACCAGTTGATAGCTGATATTTTTAAAGTTTTTCATTTGCAGAACAACTCCTTTTGAAGTGGCCTACAATTTTTTAAATTTTTTCTGTAACTGGTAGAATTACTTTAAGGGACTTTTGTACAATTAAATTCAGACTATGTGCATAACAGCCATAATGTTTTAGTTGTAAAATATCTTCCAGAGCATTTGTAAATATTGCTTGCATTGTCGGAAACACTAAAATTAATTTTATTTTCAATATGCCAATTTTTTATTATTTCTTTGATTGATTGGGATAAACGCACAGCTGTGTGATTTCCTGGTAAATTGCAACATTGAATTAATATTGTTTTGAATTCAAAATAGTTTGTAATGTAGTGGCCAGTAATTGCTAAATAACTCTCATTTACGCAGTAGGTCCACGGATCAGTTGTAATGAAAATTGCTTTTGCCTCCTGAAAAAGTTTCCTTTACTGTATCTATTGTTTTGTAGTACAGATTCGGAATTATGACTGAAGAAATTGTTTTCCTAGTTGGAAGGTCGTATCCGGGAATCCATTTCATTAATTTAGAAAAACCAACATCTTCTACAATGGTGAAAGGCTGAAAATCTAAAATAATTAAATCAATCAGATCACGATCAATTAGTTTTTTTATTAGATGTAATATTTTTTAAAACATATGATCCCATTAATTTCTGTCTTTTAACAGGTTGTGGGTTTTCATATTCTGTAGTTATAGAAGGTAATATCGGTACGCTACATGTAGATGCATTGCTTGTCGGCACATCTACAATTTCTTCCCAATTATTAATTGTTTCTCTAACAGTCCTAGAAATTAACTCTGTATATACAGAAACATGCTTTCTCTGTAAATGTCCTTTCAAATTAGTCACACTGGATTTATAAGATAAGGCATGTTTGCATATATTGCAAAAAGCCTTTTCATTCTCAGGCTTAGAAAAATAGTTCCAAATTATACTTCTTTGACGGTTAGCCATAATTTTAAAATATATGACACTAAAAGATTTGATTATGTTCAGATGTAACCTATATTTCTCAAAATTCTAGAAAAGTTCTAAAATAACCTAAAATTATTAAAGATATATACAAGAGTAGCTATTGTGAATTTTAAAAAGTCCACACATCCAATAAATAATTAAAAACTATGCACTTAATTCTAAAAACATAAAAAAAGTAAAAGAAAACTTTCAAAATTGCCCACTAAATATTTTTAAATGTCTAAACACAAAGTAAACTACGGAGAAAAACTAATATAAAACACAATTGTAGCTGTTTTTACAGTTTAAAAAAATGTTTGAACAACAAATGTTACATTTAAAACTTTCAAACAACTCGCAATAAAATAGAGATAAACGTTGACAACACCCAAACAGTTCTTACTTCACTACGTTGCAACAAGAAACTTTGAAATAAAGGGAAAAGCATAGCAGGTTAAAGAAAAGGAATTAACAGGAAAACAGTTAGCAGGAAAATAGCAGAAAAAAAGTTTTAGCGCTTGCGGCAACTTTCGAATAGAACATTGGTGGTGGGGAAGTCCAAATAGCTGTTCCTTGTTTAACAAATCTTGAACCAGTCCAAATCAAACTGCTTGTTTCCGTTTGGAAAAGCAATTTGTTTTTCGTATATAGAAAAACCGTTTTTTTTAACAGTTTGGTGTTTTCTTACCCACCTCTATCACAGTGTACCTGGACGATACCATAATATTGTACTCAGATAATACAATCATAGAGTACTTGAACGATACTGTCATATTGTACTTAAATGATACCATCAGAATGTATTTAAACAATACCAACATAGTGTACTCGGACGATACCATTATAGTGTACTCGGACTGTAAAATAATAGTGTACTCAAACAATACCAACATAGTGTACTCGGACGATACCATTATAGTGTACTCTGAAGGTAAAATAATAGTGTACTCAAACGATACCAACATAGTGTAAACGAACGACACCATTATAGTGTACTCGGAAGATACATAGTGTAGTCAAACGATGCCATCATAGTGTTACCAAACGATTCCAAAATAGTGTACTCAAACATATCATAGTGTACTCGAACGATACCATTATAGTGTAATCAAACAATACCACCATAGTGTACTCAGACGATGCCATTATAGTGTACTCGGATGATACCATCATAATGTACTCGAACAAAACTAGTGAACTCGGACGATACCTTAAATCACTTAAATAATCTTAACACGCAGCTGTCTAGCTGACGTGATAGAAGTGGATCTTCAAAAATATTTTTCTTTACCTTATCTTTTTAAAGTTCTCATTTCACCATCATAATCAGCATTACAATGTACTCGCTCGTATATTAGGTTTAAAACTAACAAATTACATTTAAAATACAAAAATGAACCCTGAACGCCATCAAATTAAATTTCTTAATTACAACGAATTTTGAAAATTTAAAATACTAATTTATGCTGTTTTTAACGATGATCACATCGAATTAAAAAAAGGTAATTGATGACAAAAAAGTTACGATTTTTAAAGATTTAAAATGGCCGCCATTTTGAGCAAATTTTCCAGTGGAAATAAATATGTAACATAATAACCGGTATTTGCGATGTTCGGGTGTACACAGTACCACGATGGCCCCTAATCCACTAGCTAAACCAAATTAATTAAATGTTTAAAAGTATGTCTACCAATTGCGGGCTCGAATTCAACGGAATCTTCAAGAGGAATGTTAGAAGTCTTCACATTTTTCCACAAACCACGCCTGGCATCCGTTTAACACAGACTTCGGTATTCGCAACAGACATGTTCTGATTTAATTAAAGATTTGTATTTTAGTTCTTAAGCTTTTTATACTGATACAGCTATCAATAATACTTTAGACTTAAATCCAGTACTTGGAATTAGCTACATTACAGTGTTGGAAGTGTTAAAGGCACCGGTAAGTCTGTTGCGTCTCTGAAGTTGTGCACTTCATGGTTGAAGGTTCAAAACTGTAGTTACTGCCGTAAGTTATAATAATCGTTCAGTTAACGCCGATCCCTCGTCCAGTCATTGAAGGTAAAATACGGCGATACTGTACAATTTTGCCAAACAGCACCGATTTGCACAAAAATTCTACAGAATATTACAAGTACATTAATAAAGTGAATTGTAAAGTGGTAATTAGGGGGCGATTTTCAGTTTTTATCGCTGTAAAAATAGTGGTCAACTTAATTTTCGTCATAACTCACTAGTTTTGATGCTAGGGACTTTTACAAAAAACAAAAATAAAGGTTTTTTCAAGTACTTCAAAAAAAGTTCTATGCGATTTTCCCTAGAAATGCATTGTTTTTTGGTTATTGCTCGTTGAAATTTTCAATTTTGGCTTTTGACGAAAAACAGCCAACATTCAACAATCTATTACTCCGTTCGTATTGTGTCTAAAGACACCATAAGCCCACCATTCTTTTGTTTTTTTATAAGCTACATTTTTACTACGATGAATTTTTCGATAAAATATTTACTTTTTGAGTTATTCACAAAAAACCGTTTGGTTTTTTTTTGAAAAATTGACACTTTTACTCGCGAAAAAGTCAGAAAGTATTGACTTTCGGAAAAAACTTTATAGAACAAAAGTTGCTTTAAATTAGTCAATCTATCCATTCACGGACTTATTTTCGATGACACACTTTTCACTCCCGAGAAGAGGTGGCATCCACCCCAGGGTAAAAGCAACCCCCGGTATAGGGTCAACTTTGAAGTAGAGGGTAAGTAGAACTTAAATCCAAATTTTTATGAAAATCTGTGCTGTTTTGGTAAAATAATATGGAAAAACGGTCATTGACTGAAATATTAGTACAAAGTATAGGTAAATGTTAAGCCATTCATTCAATCAGACCAACACAATTCGTCTAACATTATTTATACAACAAATTAACAAACAAACAAACAAAATTAATACATCTTTTTTTAGTTGTAAAAAGTGTTTTTACCAAGTTCAGAATCAAATAAAAAAATTACGTCTGAACTCAATCTACTGATAATTCTGGGTGATTTAATAATGTCAACATACCGTATTTTCGCCTAATAAGTGCACGAAATGATACTTGCTATTACCTCAAATCTTACCTTATAAGATGTTGGAAGTGAAGGCGTCAAAAATAATAGCAAAAAAAGAAGAAATAGAACCAAACAAATTTTACTTTTTTAAATTTTATAAATTTTAATGATCGTGGAAATACAACAAACAAACTTGTAATTTCTCATTTTGTATTGAAGCTAACAATATTGTTTACTTTTAAATCGAAATTACATTGGTTTTCGGAATGCGATAATATCATTAGTTTAGAGGCTTAACCTATATTAAATATTTGAATAATTAAATATGGAAGTACTCTAAAAGTTAATAGGTAGTAGGTTATTATTTTTCAGTAAGGAAGAAAAGAGACTACAATAATTGATTGTAAAATTAAAGCAATTTTATTAATTTTTAAGTGTGTAAATTCAATTTAGAAGCGGTGGAAATTGACAAAATACTTGAAACGTAGTAGTGACTTTTTTTATAAATAACCATTTTTGAGGAACTTTGAGAAAATACCCGGAAATATTCCCATATTAAAGTCCCTTCCCAGGGAATATTTCCGGCCCATATCAGTAATTCCAGGAAAAATAATAGTAATTTTGAAAAATCAAAAGGCAGCCTGTTTCATAATAAAGCACAACCAGCGCTAAATCGCACAGTATAGTGTTTATAAATATTTTAGAGATTTAACAGTATGATTAATGCAGTGCAATTAATCAGACTGCAACCTGCAAACAATCACATTTTCTGTTTACGCGCGCGTGTAATGTTGCATTTTGCAGTTTAACGTGTAAATAAATAAAGCGCGAGTTTAAATATTTGACGGAAGATAAAACCGGGTTTCGTTTTAATTAAATACAAATAAAACATAAAGCGATCCTTCAACGTTGCCTGTACTTATCGAGTCAGCTGTTCTCAAGGTAAAGTTCGTATTTTACGCTGTTACTTCGCGCCTTTATTGCCGTTATTTGCGCAGCGCGCAACTGTGTCGTCCGTTTAATACAAACGATTTATTTAACGAAATACAATTTAGGCATGATTCCATTAGGCAAATGTTAATTAAAGAAATGTAAAATTTGCAAATATTCTACGATAGAAAAAGATCGATTATGTGGAATGACTGTTCAGTATTTGATGACCAAACTTTGCTCTACAGAAATATTAAAATGTTCAGGTAAAAACTCGTAATGCTTGTGCTATTCGCGTTTTTCTAATAAAAACCAATTCCCTCAACGATGAAACTCAACAAGATTGTTTTATAAACTCGAAAATGTTATAATCCAACAATGTCGTGATCGTTAGAGATGTTTCTGAGAAATGGGACATTTTATACATACGTAGTTTGTTTTTTATTTTTACACACGTGGGCGGGTGCGCGCACACACACACACACACACACACACACAGAGAGAGAGAGAGAGAGAGAGAGAGAGAGAGAGAGAGAGAGAGAGAGAGAGAGAGAGACGCACATTGACAGACACACTTTCTTTCTCTCTTTCTCTCTCTCTCTCTCTCTCTCTCTCTCTCTCTCTCTCTCTCTCTCTCTCTCACACACACACACACACACACACACACTGAGACAATCATTATTAAATCATCATCTGTTATTAAATAAACAAAATGAATCTCCTTTTAATAATACAAATTTGAGAAAGTTTATCGATATTTAGGATTATTATACCAGCTGATTGAAGATACACAACAGCTAAGTATCAGCTGATACATTCGCATTGTTTTCATCACTATGACTAAATTTTTAGGTATATACAAATATAGCTCTTATTAAACGTGTGTTTTTCTAATTAAAAACAGATTTTCCAAAAATGAGACCAACCTGAATCGGTTTTCGAAGCCCGAAAATGTTATACTCCAACATTATGTCATTTTTCATATGTTATTACGCTAAGCATTCCCAACGGTTTTGTACCAAAAAATAAGTACTTTATATTGAAATCTGCGTTATTGAACCTAAATATACCTACAGGTTCGTTAGAACACCAGGGAACTCTCACGTTTTACACTTTACTACCTAAAGCCAAATTATTATATTGGTTATATGCTAACAGTATTGGTTATATCAACAATATTGGTTATATTGATTATTTAGAAACAGTAATAAAAGCTACTTAAAACCGATAAAAGCTCTATAAAAAAATTTCAGAAGCAGTGTAAAATGTTTCCGTGAGAGTGCAGCACAATCTCTTCTGTCACAATACACGCATGTGACAGAAATAACTGTGTGAGTACTAAAACAGTCGATTACTAAAAAAAAAACTTTGTTCAAAATAATATATGAATTATTATTGTATCCAAGAAGTACATAATTATTGACCGAATCAGTTTTGAAAGTAGAATCGGTAAGACAATCTAGGTCAGTTCTAATATGTAAATGTTATTAAATAAACGATTCTGCTTTTAGTAAACAGTAAATACTGCAGCGTAATTTAGGTATGTAATGTAAAAGTCGGTACAGTAGGTTTATTTGTAAATATTTCAATAAAGTTCAACGTTATAATTCAGTCATTAATTTTATAGGTTATAATTTTGAATACGAAAGAAGAACGAATATAAGTAGTAACCTAATTATAATGAATGACATTACTTTAAAATAGCTATGAAATACTTCTATACATTGCTGTACGTTCGTTTCTTTTTCTTAACTGCGAAAGGTCTCATGGGCCCACTAGTTATAATCGATTCAATTACAATTACAATCGATTCCGAGAAAATAATGGCTGCACATAACTGGCTCGCTGATGTAATGGAAGCGAAATTCCAAAGTAATTTTTTAATGTTAACCTTTCCTTGAAATTCTGATATCACAATCATAAACATTAAAATGAACCCAGACCGCCGTCAAATAAAATTTCCTAATTACAACGGATTTTAAAAATTCCAAGTGCTTAATTATATCGCCGATCACGATTGGGAAGTCAGATTTACAAAAATATTTAGTAAAAAATGTTATAGTTTTTTTCCCGACAACTGCGACGTACAAATACGGCCAGATGGCGATAAACATTCACAACCAATGCCACAGTTAGTAGAACTTACCCGATTTTCACTTTTGTGGTTGAAGCGAAAACAAAATGCTCATTACACATGTTATTTCCGCCTTTAGCTGTAGCGGTAAAAAGCAAAGGTTTCATTTCGTGTGTTTGTGTTGGCACTACTGTTCAGCTATATTGGCAGCGGTAAAGTAAATATTGTTGTGCAGTTGGTATACATGGAAGTGAAACTGGAGGATTTCATAGGCTTCAGTATTTGTTACTACCGTAAAGGGACTGGGAATACCTTTGGTGTTTTTCTTTATCGTATCCTTTTTGAAATTTTAATTTCAATACCAAAATCAACATTAAAATCTGCATATATTAGAATTTTATTCTTTAAAATTACACTGAAAACATGACAGTGAACCCTGGCCGCCGCCGAAAACGTTCTTAAATTAAACAAATTTTGAAAATTCAAAACGCTATTTATGCAGTTTTTAACGGTAATAACGACGGTGAAAACGGATTTAAAAAAAAATTAAGACGAAAAAAGTCTTAATCTAAACTAATTTAACTTAATATAATTTTTTTAATTAAAAAAAAGACGATTTTTGAAATTCCCGCCATTTTGAAACTGTGGAACGATTTTTTCTGAGCCTGTCTAAGCTATTACCAAAATCAATTTTTGTGCCACGCTTGAAGCGAATCGGTCTGAAATTGCGAATATGCACGGGCTAAAGACACATACACGCGCGCGCGCGCGCACACACACACACACACACACACACACACACATTTTGAAATTTCTATTTTACCATATCATAATCAGCATTAAATTTTGCGTGTAGTAGCAATTTAAATTTTAAAATTGCATAGAAAACACGAAACGAATCCTGACAATGTCAATAAATCTCTTAATTTCACCGAGTTTTTAAAATTAAAAAGGCTAATTTACGTGGTATTTAACGCTGATGAAAATCGTGAAATCGGATTTTCAAAAACATTTACGACAAAAAAGATACGGATTTTTAAGGTTTTTTAATTGCCGCCATTTCGAAACTATTGAACGAATTCTACTGGTAAACGAACTTGTTCAAGTCGTTTCTATAATCGATTTTTATGTCACGTTTGTATCAAGTCGGACTAAAATTGCGAACGTGAGTGTCACACACGCACGTATACGTACGCGCACGCATACACGCACACGCGCGCGCGCGCACACACACACACACACACACACACTTTAACGGCCCCTCAAAAAATGATCTAGAGGTACTCATTTCAAGGACTAAACTATAGCAACTCCAATAGTTCATTTTCCCAATGGGATTTCTGTAACAAATTATTTTCGGAAATCAGCTGATTTGTCTTCGTGACAGCTGCCTGCAATCACTATTTTAACATCTGAAATGATATCATAGAAACGGAAGATATGTCACCAGTCTACTGAAGACAGCGTTTCAGTTTTGCCAACATAACTACAATAAAATATTCCTTGAGTTGCATTGAGTGAGTAGGATATACGAGTATTTGGACCGTCTCCATGGCAACGGGGCCGTAACCTCCTGTCCTTGCTTCTTATGGACAAAAACCCTTCATTTGAAACTTGGATAACATGTCGCCCCCAATCAGGTTCGCAATAAAGGCGTTTTTGCCGCTCCTAATCCCGGACAACGTATGTAAGATACGACCTGAATTTGTGTACAGGGTGTTCCGAAATATTTCAATATCGGATATTAAGGTTAGGTTTTTAAATAAAATTACTATAAAATTTATTAGCGCTATTCCATTGAAAAATGAGCTATTGGCGCTACCATAATTGTACGACCGGAATCAGAACTTTCAAATAATGGGAATTAGATCACTTGAAAATCGTCTCCGTGAACAATTTCATATATAATCAAAACCGATGTAGCTTTTTAACATAATTTTTCCGAATTGCGCCCGACTGTGGCGCAGTAAAAAACAAACTTAGAGTAACACAATTGAATTAAGTCGGGTTCTTAAGGTAATTGAAATGAATACTTCTATACGCCTGGTACGGTAAATTCTGTGGTGCAGTGAAAACAAATTGAGAGTAACACAATTGGATTAAGTTGGGTTCTTAAGGTAATTGAAGTGAATACTTCTATACGCCTGGTACGGTAAATTTTGTGGTGCAGTGAAAACAAACTGAGAGTAACACAATTGGATTAAGTTGGGTTCTTAAGGTAATTGAAGTGAATACTTCTATACACCTGGTACGGTAAATTTTGTGGTGCAGTGAAAACAAATTGAGAGTAACACAATTGGATTAAGTTGGGTTCTTAAGGTAATTGAAGTGAATACTTCTATACGCCTGGTACGGTAAATTCTGTGGTGCAGTGAAAACAAACTGAGAGTAACACAATTGGATTAAGTTGGGTTCTTAAGGTAATTGAAGTGAATACTTCTATACGCCTGGTACGGTAAATTTTGTGGTGCAGTGAAAACAAACTGAGAGTAACACGATTGGATTAAGTCGGGTTCATAAGGTAACTGAAGTGAATACTTCTATACGCCTGGTACGGTAAATTTTGTGGTGCAGTGAAAACAAACTGAGAGTAACACAATTGGATTAAGTTGGGTTCTTAAGGTAATTGAAGTGAATACTTCTATACGCCTGGTACGGTAAATTTTGTGGTGCAGTGAAAACAAACTGAGAGTAACACAATTGGATTAAGTTGGGTTCTTAAGGTAATTGAAGTGAATACTTCTATACGCCTGGTACGGTAAATTTTGTGGTGCAGTGAAAACAAACTGAGAGTAACACAATTGGATTAAGTTGGGTTCTTAAGTAATTGAAGTGAATACTTCTATACGCCTGGTACGGTAAATTTTGTGGTGCAGTGAAAACAAACTGAGAGTAACACGATTGGATTAAGTCGGGTTCATAAGGTAAATGAAGTGAATACTTCTATACGCCTGGTACGGTAAATTCTGTGGTGCAGTGAAAACAAAGTGAGAGTAACACAATTGGATTAAGTTGGGTTCTTAAGGTAATTGAAGTGAATATTATATACGCCTGGTACGGTAAATTTTGTGGTGCAGTGAAAACAAACTGAGAGTAACACGATTGGATTAAGTCGGGTTCATAAGGTAAATGAAGTGAATACTTCTATACGCCTGGTACGGTAAATTCTGTGGTGCAGTGAAAACAAAGTGAGAGTAACACAATTGGATTAAGTCGGGTTCTTAAGGTAATTGAAGTGAATACTTTTATACGCCTGGTACAGTAAATGTTGTGGTGCAGTGAAAACAAAGTGAGAGTAACACAATTGGATTAAGTCGGGTTCTTAAGGTAATTGAAGTGAATACTTCTATACACCTGGTACGGTAAATTCTGTGGTGCAGTGAAAACAAACTGAGAGTAACACAATTGGATTACGTTAGGTTCTTAAAGTAATTGAAGTGAATTTACTCCCAGTACGGCAAATTTTGTGGTGCAATGAAAACAAAATGAGAATAACACAAATGGATTGCTAGGTTCTTAAGTTAACTGAAGTGAATATGTTTTATTCCCGGTAAGACACATTTTGTGGTGCAGAGAAATAGTATTGCATCTCAATTCGATTAAGTTAGGTTCTTAAGATAATGGAAGTGAATACTTCTTTACGCCCGGTACGGCAATTTTTGTGGTGCAATGAAATCGAATTGACAGTAATATAACGAGAGCAACGTAAAGAAAAATTTACAAACTATGGTAAAGTACGCATCATCAACTTTATTTAAAGTCGATCCCGGATACCGGTATAAACAGGGTCATAAACAAGTATTCACTTCGAAGGCGCGTATTCTCTATGTACCATTAATTTTTTTCCTATCATTAACAGTCTCATGTAAAATGTTGTAATTACAATGTATTTTAACTGAATACAAATATCACATTTGGCAAATTCTGTTGTCATATTACGAAGCATTCATTCCAACAGATTGGAACGCTGTTACTTTTAACAGGGTTTTGCAACCTATTACTAGGTTGGAAAGGTAACGTCGGAATCTATTACGGGAAAATAACAGTTTCTCTAACCACTAGCGTACAGTAACGGACTAGCAGGTGGAACAATAGTTAGAGAGAACGTAGACCATCCGAAATGACATCTTCAGGTTTCTAATTGCAGCCAAAATGGGCCTCTGTAACACAGTGTAGGGATTTACCAGGACAATCAAATCGCTCTGGCTATGCCCCTTTCGCTAAGCTTCCAATTTCGCGAGATTAATTCCAATTGGCAATGGAATAAAGAACGTTACAGGGACGAGGGATGAGGGTGAAACGTGTGTTGAATGGTCCAATAAGCCGCGGCCGAGTGCTTTCGACTAAACTGTTTTTTTGTTTTTACTTTCCCAATATGTTATACAAGGGGCGAGGGCACTGAACCCTCAAAATATATCGACTTTGATATCTTCGACATCCTTTTGTCTTGATAAATACTGCGTAACTGGTTATGCGGAAAATTATCATGTAGGTGTAGTTTGAGATGTTATTGATTTTAGCTATAGAAAGTTTAGAAAATTCAGTAAGAACGCTGCATTGTAGGGCAGAGTAGGAACAAAACACACAAATCGATGAGGAACCCAAACACACTTATATGTATTTGGGAATGACAATTACGAGCGATAAAAGAACGAAACACCTTGAGAAGAAAGGCAATAAGGATACTGAACAACATCAGCATCATATGAGATCAACAGATATCGAAACTAAATAAACATAGAATAAGTCCTATGTTTATAATACAATTATAAACAATATAATTTCATATGGAAGTGAATTTTCGAAAAGTATTTTCTAAAACACTCTTTCACTATTTGCGATAATACCATGCAGCGTATAAATTGATCACGTCAGCCACATGTGTATTGTAAGTAGCGATGTTCTCGCTTATGTTACGTGAATACTTATCAAAAGATTAAGAACGAATAATTTACTATATTGAAGACGTACGTAGTTTACAATATTATAAATTATATGTAAATTGTAAAATTGTAAATCTTACTCTATTTGGAATTCTGATTAGCTCATAATCAGAATTAAAATCTGCATATATCAGTGTTTTACATTTTCAATTTTCAATAAAAATAAGAAAATAAACCCTGATCTACGTCAACAAATTTCTTGATTTCAATGAATTTGATCATTCAAAACGCTAATATATACAGTTTTTTTAAAGCAGACAGCCAAGGTAAAATTGCATTTTCGAAAACATTTGAAACAAAAGTGTTATTAACTGTCAGGTTAGTTCAGTTATCTAGACAAAACAAAATACTGTAACTGGACACGACTTTTTTATAGCACAGGCGACGCCAGCTGACACTAATTGCCACCCTTAGCAAACACTGGATAATCTTAAAGCAAACGATCTAATTGAATGAGATAGAAACACTTCAAATAGTGTCAACAAATTTTAAAAAGAGCATAAATGTTTTCATTGAAAAATAAACGCACACTATTCACGATAATACCATTCAGCGTATAAGTCAATCAAGTAACTGTCACGTGAGTACTGTGTTACATAAATACCTGTCAAAAGGTTAAGTACGGAAAATTAATTTAATTAAAGACCTACTGTAGGTATGTAAATTTGTTTAATACATAATTATAGAGTTAAATAGGTAATTTAAGAGCACAGACGACGGCAGCTGACACTAATTGCCACCCTAAGCAAACACTGATAGCCACCCTAAGAAACATTGCAAATAGTGTCAACAAAGTCCGAAAGATTGCATGAATGTTTCTATTGAAATGTAAACACTATCTCACTATAAACAATGATCGTAAACGATAATACCATTCAGCGTATAAGTCGATCACGTAAGAGTCACATTTGTACTGTAAGTGGCTCGAGCGATACTCTCGCGTACGTTACGTGAATACTTGTCAAAAAGTTAATACGGTTAATTTACTGTATTAAAGACGTGTGTATGTAAAATTTACAATGTTATAAATTACAAGTAAATTGTAAAAAGTAAATTATATGTAAAATTATAAAAAATGATTAGAGTTAAGCAGAAAAATTCATGAGTTTTTCTACATTTTCCAAAATAATAACAATAAAACATTCTACGTTATAAACAGAGTATAGCATGTTATTTTAATCGATCGCCGAAAATACGGGTGGTCTATTTTTGTTATCCGTCACCCCAACGATCCCCAGAATAACAGTAATCGAGACTCTACTGTATATATTTCAATTTTAACGACTTCTCAAAACGTGACCTAGAGATCAGAATCAGTGCTCATTTTATGCCCCGTATCTGGGTTTTAACATGATGGCCGCTTCCAATAGCTCATTTTTCCATTGAAAATTCTTTAATAAATATGTTAGCAATTAAGAGGTCACAATTTTCATTCGATATGATTCGATGTAATTTGATTGTTTAAAATCCTAATATATGCAGATATTAATGCTGAGATGGTGAAATAAAAACTTGATAAGGCTGTAATGAAAAATAATTTTGGAAATTCGCTTCTATCACGCCAGCGAAACAGCTACGTGCCGCGATTATATGATTTTTAATGACCATTCAAAAAATTATTTATTATTCTGTTAATGTTAATGTTATTTAATGTTAATGTTTGGAGATCATTTCAGGGGTCATTTTCCCATGGACATTCTCTAAAATTAACCCACATTAGGTCAAAATTAGTAATAACTGAATTAAGTTCGAATATTGATTTTAATAAACATATTTTCTGTACATTATCTCTCTGTTAATTCCAATTCTGACAGCGGTCACGTGAGTCTTTGCCACAATGAGTTTTTGTTGTATTGAATGACAACAATGGGCTGTAGCAATATTTGACTACAACGTTGCCAGACTTATCCGGTGAAATGAATTATGACCGCATTAGATATGTTATCGTATTTCATATGCGAGGTTGATTTAAATTTAAACAGTAAATACCTCTATAGACCTAACCATTCTTCCTTTCCAACTCGTCTGTGTTCGATATATGTACAGGGTGTTCACGAAATCCTTGCACATTCGTACGGGTCATTCTCGGAATAAACACAAAGAAAAAGTATTCTTGCACATACAGAAGAAACAATATTATTATTATTTATTATTATTAAACGTATTATTCTCGATGACGTAATAGAAGCAAATTATTAAAAGTATTTTTCTTCATCTTACCTGTTTTGAAATCCCATTTCATCATCATAATCAGTATTAAAAACAGCATGTATTTCGACTTTGAACTTTCACATTACATTGAAAATACGAAAATGAACCATGACCGCCGTCAAAAAACATTCTTAATTTCAACGGAGTTATTTTACCTAATTTTTAACGCTGATCACGATAGTGTAATTAGAATGTGTAAAAAAATTAAAGACACAGAGTAATTTAAAGATTTTAAATGGCCGCCATTTTTAAACTGTAAAAGGAATACTGTTGGTTAACAAACTTGTCCAAGCTATTGCCGTAATCGATTTTTGTGCCACGTTTGAATCAAATCAGTCCGAAATTGCGAACGTGAGCGTGCTAAAACACACACACACACACACACACACACACACACACACACACACATGCGCACACGCAGGCGCGCGCGCACACACACACTTAAATTTGGATCTTACTATGACTGCCGCACCAATAGCTAATTTTTCAATGAATTTCCATTGAAAAAATAAGCTATTGGCGAGGCCATCTAGGTAAGAACCAAACCGGGGACTTTGAAATGTGCACCGATACTAACCATCATTTTACGAGGTGTCGTTAAAATTTGTTGTGTGTGCATGTGTGTTTTACTGTGTGCAAAACTGTTCTTTAATATATTATGTGTATAGGGAAGTTCACTATTGTATATTTAAATTATAATTAACGTCATTATACAATACCAGCCAAGCAAGCAGAAAATTGTCATAACGTTTACAGTTAAATAAATCTCGGAATTTGTACAAGACGGTTCTTTTACTTACTATGTGTTCAAAGGATCCTTAATACATATTTAAATTATAATTAACACCATTATACATCACGCCCAGACCAACTATCACAACGTTAATAGCAAAAAATATCGCACATTGTATACAAATAAGTTGACAATAAATATTGAAATTAGTTGAAGTTTTCACTGCGGTCGGCAGTAATTTATAAACATAGACTGAAGCGCGACCTACATTCTTAAATTGAAACTACTTTCGTAATGCATAAACACGACTTGTGTCGCTGTTTAGACTAGGAAATTATATCCCTTATGTAAACGTAATTAACACTGCTGTCTTCATTTTCCTTCCCGGAGTATTTACGAAACCAACACTCCACGCAGCGGTCAGGGTTCGTTTTGTTGTCGCAAATATAATCGCTGTAAATTCCTTTTCTTCGATCGAACTACCTCAGCGTAACTAAATAGTAAAACCTGTTACAAAAAAGAGTCCTCGCGTTAGATTTTTTTCTCATACGTCCAGCCAAATAGAAAAAAAAAAAAATCATGAAAATTTTCGATTTCTATGTGATTGGTATTACTATTGTTTACTTGGACAATTTCCAGCATTTGTGTGCATGAAATGCTTCTGTGTGTATGAAATGCTTTTGTATGCATAGCTTTTGTGTGCCAGCTTTTGTTTCGAGTATGGAAAAATACACGTCGTTCCGAGATGGATCAAGCGCCTGACTTAAAACCTTAACTTAGCAACTGTGACATAAGAGTATGTTAAAATACTTTAAGCCAAGAAAAAACGTTCATTTCTGGTACCCTGAGTGATCAAAATAAAACAAAGTAAGAGAGAAAACCCCGAGGAAACTAGAGCCAAAGTTATATTGTGCCGGGTATCAAATACAGTAAAACCTCTCTTTATAACGGAAATCTCTTTAGAAAGGCAAAACGCGATGGTCCCTTCTCATTGGAACAGTAAATACATATACTGTAACTTTCCTACTAACGCCAACAAAATTCCAGGAATCTATCTATAGCAGTGAAAAACGTACATACTTCCTACTCTTCTACCCTATTTGTAAGTACGCCAACACATGCGAGTGTTAAAAGCAATGCGTAGTGCGTCAACTGAATCGAATGTTTTGTGACTACATTTTACAAGTGTACATTATTTTTTTTTACTGTTACAATACAGTGTCATGGCGTCTAAATTGAAAATTTCATCGTTTAGTAAAGGTTAGAATTTTGTGTGAGTTAGAGAAAGATGTGAAGCGAGTAGACGTTTCCTGAAATTTTAATTTAGCTAGTTTAATGCAAGCCTACAATGAAGGAACTGGCTTCAAGAAAATTCGAAAGCCAGAATAAGAATGAATTGATGAAGCGGTTCTTCGGTAGTTTCGGCGAAATACTGCCATTTCGCATTACAGTATTTTATTTATACAGTATTATTTAATAAATATTGTTTATTAAGAACTGTACGTTATATAATTTTATTTCAATGAACCTTGCACCCAATATTTCATACTAAAAATAGCGTATAACATGTTTTACAAATAAAAACACATTTTATACAAGTGGAAGTCTCTCTATAGCGAACATCTCTTTATAGCGGCGAAAATTAACGTTCCCTTTGATGTCGCTATAAAGAGATTTTACTGTACGTTGAAGCAATTGGCAAATACCCTAGCATCTTTCTAGCAGAAAGCTATGTTACTGATGAGTGAATGCAGGGAGAAAATTACAAACGTAAGCAAAGTACTAAAACACACACACACACACACACACACACACATATCTCACAAAGTGATTACGATGGAAATTCGCACAATAATATTGAACAAATTTGGTACACAGGATAAAGGTTTCAATTAAGGTAAACTTTCTTCTTTATATTTTCGGTCTTTATCTTTGATTCCAAACCGATTTTTTTGGAAAATTGAATTCGAGAGACTTTCATTGCATATTCACCCATTTATATTTACTTGGAAAATACGCGTACTATTTTCCCTCCAAATCGAGTGAATAAACAGAAAACCTCGGGGAGAAAACGCGGGAAAATTGGACCGCGCAGGATATGAAAGAGCAAACATGGCAAACGTTGGTTGCTATGGCAACAAAGCGGTGTCTATACAAACTTGCAGAAGCGTGCAGTTTCTACTAGCATTGAAGAAGACGGCTTATAACGAATTTCCATTGAAAAAATTAGTTACACGCGCAGTTATGGTAAGACGCTTACCCGTGACCTTCAAGTGAGTGCTGCCCTGATTTTACATCCCTTTTTGAGAGCCCTTAAAATTTTGTATATACAGAAGAATCTCGTTTAACCTTCACCCTTATCTTTCAGATTAATTCTGTTGTGACTTTTTTAAACAGTCTTTCATAGTACACGATTTGTATTAAATAATAAAAGTAACAACAGAACACTGTAACTGGACATGATTTATTTATAACATGAGTGACGCCGTTGATACTAATTGCTATCCTAAGCAAACATTGATAAATCGAAAAGTAAACGATCCTA
>CM040190.1:43660849-43723349 GCA_022606455.1 Callitettix versicolor | reverse complement strand
AAAACAGCGTATAACCATTATTAAAAATCAGACGCCGCCATCTTAAAAGGGAAGTAAAAATATCAGTGTGTAAACGGAGATCAGAGTGTATTAATCTTTTTTCCAATACAAATTAGATATGTTATAATTTTCTATTACTGAACTTGGATTACACATTTAAAATAATAACAATGTGCTCCTTAACACTTCTGTTGTTTCATTGTGTATAACACACTGTAGAACCTACGCAAAGGGCATTGTATTATTTCCTTGGGTGAATGATCACAAAGTTAGTAAATTTATGTGCGTATAGACGGAGCTGGCGCATTCAGTGCTTTTGGTCCAGGTATGGGTTTGTTCTGGACTCTATTGTCTCGCGCCCTTGTGCTCTGTACTAAAGGTAGATTACCCCGGCCTGCAATTATTCACCCTGCAAATACAGTAAAGCTGTAGAGATAATCTATGAACATCAACGGATTTCTTCAATTCTTACAAAGACGGTAGGAGTTCATTTTTGGCAATTTAGGTTCGAATTACAGATAAGGTTTTCTCGGTTTCCAGTCATCTTAAATTCACTGTACTGTTATTAGCGAATTTCTACTGGAAAATTAGCTACTGGACAGTCATGGAGGTCGAAATAGGCCATGTAAGGTCCCAGACCCGGTACCTTAAAATGAACACAAATTTTGACCTCTCGACCACTTTATGAGGGGTAGTTAAAATATATACAGTCGAGTCTTGATTAAATGTCACCCTTTTAACCGTCAGCTTAATTCTGTTATCTGATATATTTAAACAGAATTCCATAGTAAATATTGCGCAATAAATAATAAAAGTAACCGTCCAGTCACAACAAAACACTGTAACTGGACATGACTTATTTACAGCATAGGCGACGGCAGCTGACACTAATTGCCACCCTTAGCAACAAATAGTGTCAACAAATTCTAAAAGAGTGCACGAATATTTTCATTGAAAAATAAACACACAATATTTAGGATAATACCGTTCAGAGTATGAGTCAATCACGTAAGTTTCTATTAACCATTATGTTAATCCTATTATCTGGCATTTTTTAACAGTCTTCCATCATAAATATTGTGTAATAAATAATAAAAGTAACCTTCTAGACAAAACAAAACACTGTAACTGGACACGACTTATTTATAGCATAGGCAGGCAGCTGACACTAATTGCCACCCTTAGCAAACACTGATAATCTTATCTATCTTATCATCTAGAGGAAAGAGATAGGAACACTTCAAATAGTGTCAATAAATTCTGAAAGAGTGAACGAATATTTTCATTGAAAAATAAACGCTTACACTACTTACGGTAATACCATTCAGCGTATAGGTCGATCACGTGATTACTCTGTTACATGAATATTTGTCAAAAGGTTAAGTACGGTTAATTTACTGTATTAAAGACTGTATGTAAAATTTTTATAATACGTAATTGGAACTAAATAACAAATTTAAGAGCTTTATTAAATTTCCAAAATAATAATAATAATAATAATAATAATAAAAACATTTTGTGCTATCAACAAAGTAGATTATGTTATTTTTATCGATTGCCGAAAATATGGGTGACCTATTTCTGTCACCCATCGGTCCCGATAATGACGGTTATTCGAGACTACGGTGTGTGTGTGTGTGTGTGTGTGTGTGTGTGTGTGTGTGTGTGTGTGTGAGAGAGAGAGAGAGAGAGAGAGAGAGAGCAATTTATTCAATGTTTTAGAAATATTTAATTCTCTAAAGACTCAGAAGACTTTGATAATGGACATAACTATAAAAATTTCAAAATCCATACAGTGTACGAGTATGTAGAAACGCTTTGGCGAGTAGATTTAATATGGTTTATATTAAAAAAAAGAACACAGTTGTTTTTTTCCACAGCTGTTTCTTTGTTGTGTAGGCTTATTGATTTCTAGTAATATAATTACTCTGCTTTCGAAAATAAAGAAGAGGCAACGAGAGAGAGAGAGAGAGAGAGAGAGAGAGAGAGAGAGAGAGAGAGAGAGAGAGAGAGAGAGAGAGAGAGAGAGAGAGAGAGAGAGAGAGAGAGACAGTGAGAGAGAGATAATTATGCTGAGCGAAGTTTATTAAAATTGCATAATTTATTTGTCTCACTAAGATTATTGTCACCGTATATTATCCATACCTACAAAGTGCGAGCCTGTTTGGGGGGTGGTGGCTCCATTGTAAGGGTAGATTAACCACCTGACTTCACAATTCATTCTATAAAAACAAGTTTTCTAAGAGCACAACAAGACAATAAATTAGACCTTTTCACCCTGCACGCTTCGTTAACTGGGGTTAATCTCTCTTCCCCTGAGTAACATTTACCTGTAACTCTTGTCGCAGGTAAGTTTATTGTTCGCAGAGTGGCAACAGTGCGTCTCTCAAGTTTTTCGAGTTCTCAAAACGCTCGCCAATCCGACTGCGTTTTGTAACGCAGGATACTAACTGATGTAAAAACATTAACCGATGAAATAACTGCGGGTGAGAAATGAAGGAAATTTTTTTGCTATTGGTAATAGCTGAATGTTTTTCGATCTATGTATCTTTCCAAAAACATTGTAGATATATGATGTAAAATGGCTCGCAAAGTTGTTAGATTCGATCACTGATTAATTTGCACACTTTCTTAGCGGAATTCCAATGGAAAATTAGTTATTGTAGCTGGAATCTTTAGTTGTGCACTGATCCTGATAACAAGGACACTTACGCGAATTGTGCTTGTGCGCGCGCGCGCGCGTGTGTGTGTGTGCATGTGCGTGCGTGTATGTGTGTGTGCGCTCGCGTGCGTGTGTATGATGGGATGTTTGTTAACACTCCGAGTTTCGTAATTTTCGTCCGATTTGATTCAAATTTGAGACTTAATAATCAACTTTGGTAATAGCTTGGCAAGTTTCTGGTCGTTAAAATCCGTTTCAAAATGGCGGCCGTTACAAAACTAGAAATTTTCGTTACTTTTTCACCTTACACGGTTTTGAAAATTTGATTAACTACGTAATCAGAGTTAAAATATTTTTTTTTTTGAAAGTAATTGTAATATGAAAAAGAACTTGACGTAGGTCAGGGTTTAATTTTGCATTTTCACTGTAGAGTTTGACCGTTTTAAAAAGCTAATTTACGCAGATTACAAACGCGCTTTAACGTTTGAATATGGTGACGGAATAACGCCGCGATCCGGTCATATGTTAACGCGCGTTATTTCTTAATTTTCGTTAACTTAAGTCACGTGACACTCAGACACATTAGAACACGTCTAGTCAGCCTATAGTGGCTAGGCTATATAGGCCAATGTTAGGCGCCAGCTCTGGTTCTACTGCGCGTGTCCTCGGCATTCGATCCTGCCTTGTCTCGCAGCCTCCTTACTGTCTACATCCACATCGCACAAACTTTCTCTAATTCCGTCAACAAGACAACCGATTCTAGCTTCTAAATCGAAAAACTACAAAAATAAATAATACAAAAACAAAAGCAAAACGTGGAAGCCGACAAAAGCTTTCATCACACTTATTATTATAGAAAGTAACATATATGCTCACAACATTGATATGCAGTGTCCCATGAAGGGTTTTACGCATTTTATCCTCCATTATTTTCTCATTCCTCCACTGGTCATTTGAAACTACTTTTTAAAGTACCAAAAATATAAGTGAGAATTGTATCTGGCTGATGTTTGTAGACACAAAATGGCGGTAAAAATAAAGTTTAAATAATGTATAGAACTGATTTTATTTTTAAACAATTTTTTAAAATTTAATTAGACACAAACAAATTAAAAGAAAACTAAATAGCGATGAACATTTCATAAATCAGACCTATTCAAACTGTGAAACCATCCACAGCTACACACTGATAACAACGCCGTACAAATTAATCGTAAACTCTTGAAAATAACTTCAAGAATTTATTTAGACCATTTTGTTTCTACAAACATCAACCAGATGCAATTCTCACATACTATTTCTGGTACCGTCTTTAAAAAGTATAGTTTCAAAATGATCAATGGAGGAATGAGAAAATAATGGAGGATAAAATGCGTAAACCTCTTAGTGGGATAAACTGTATATACTTCATTTTTTTAGCGCCTAATTATGAATTTATAGACGTTAATAGTTCGATAGATAATGCTATTTTGACACGACTGTAGTTTTTTCATTTTATAACCTGCGAGAGAAAACCAAAATAACAAAATAAAGACCCTTTTAAGAAGTTAAATTTACAAAATATAAGCCCGTAAACATTAATAAACAGCTCTGCAATAAACAGTATGTGCATTTGGTTTTTGTATTTGACTATCAAATTAATTGTATTACTAAAAATAAAAATTTGATAATTTGTCAATTCAAATCAATAACATTAGCTTAGTTTTAATATCAATCGGCACTCGTAATCCCAAAAAATGATTATTAAAATAAAGTTAAATTATCATATGCAAGATCTTTCTCTTAAAACGATATAATCTGTACATCAATTAATAAATATACGTTTTTTATTTATATACCTTTTTATAAACGAGGACTCATTGTACTTAGCTCGAGCGTGATGCGAAATCAATACTTTTTACTCATACTAATGTGCTATAACGCGCTTAAAGAAGTCAAGATTCAAAACAGAACAAAATCTCACTTAAAAATCCCCAAAATATTACGAACGGGAAACGGAAAATCAGCCCAATTTTTTGAAAATCGATTACAAAACTGAAAATAATACGATTTTAATCACTATTAAAATTCATAACTCAAATCAGCGTATGAAATTTGAAATAAAAGTAATTTAAAATTAAAAACATGTAGAGTGAGAAAAACAACCCAACGCGATCAAGGTTTGTTCTTCTTTGAAATAAATGCCTTCTATATAAATTTCCTCTGTGAAGCTATTGAGCTTCACAGAGTATGGCCAAAATTTGAGCTTTAAAGAACAGATTTTTCATATTTTTTAATAGCTGCTTAACCAATTTTTCGGGACTCTGGCAAATAACAAGCTCATTTTCGTTACGGTACTACGGCCTATACTTGAGTGAAATCGTTAGAACCAATTTTCAACTTTAAAAAACAGTTACAAGATACGGTTGTCAATCGATTTTGAAAATTTAAAATGCTAATTTATGCAGACGTTAACGCTAATCAAGACGGTAAAATCTGATTTTTGAAAAAAAAAATCAGACTGAACGAATTTTGTTGGGTAACGATAGTTCCGAAATCGATTTTTCTGTTTGTATACCAAACATTTGACAAAAATTACGTAAAAGTGACATTTCAAATTATGATTTAGTGGTCAGGATCGGCGCTCATTTTCAAAATGGGAATTTTTCGATCGTACCATAATGGCCAACTCAATAGTTCTATTCCAATTGAAATTCGCTTAAAACTTTGGCCATATGAGACACGTTATTTTATTATGTTATTTAACATATTATTATGTTATTTTATTACACACATCATTATACTTATGGTGTGGGACCTTAGAGACATCCTCAGGGTAGATGAGTACAGAGGGGATAAAGGAGAGACAGAGGAAGATAAACGATACTGAAGGGAGACAAAGAATATAAAGGGGAGAGGGGGAAGGTCAAAGAGTACAGAAGGGAGAAAGATGAGGACAAAGTGGACAAATATGAGACAGAGGAAGGCAAAGGGGGACAAAGTAGAACAGAGAGAAGACAGAGGAAGATAAAGGAGTCGAAGGACAGATAGAGGATAAGGAGGAGTACAAAAGGGACAAAGAGGAGTAGAAGAAAGACATAAGAGAACAGGGGGACAAGGGGAGAGAGAGGAGGACAAAGGTACTAAGGAGAGACAGAGGAAGGCAAAGAACACAGAGGGGCAGGGGTATAGAAGAAAGACATAGGAGAACAGAGGGGACACGGGGAGACAGAGAAGGACAAAGGAGCGAAGGGGAACCAGAGGAGGACAAAGAATATAGAGAGGGTAAAAGAAGGATAGAAGAAAGACAAAGATGGGCACAGGGGACAAGGGGAGACGGAGAAAGACAAAGGTACTAAGGGAAGACAGAGGAAGACTAAGAACATAGAGGGGACAGGGGTATAGAAGAAAGACATAGGAGAACGGAGGGGACAAGGGAAGACAGAGGAGGACAAAGCAGCGAAGGGGAACCAGAGGAGGACAAATAATATAGATAGGGTAAAAGAGGGATAGAAGAAAGACAAATGAGGACACAGGGGGGACAGGAGGTCAAAGAATATAAGGGGGACAAAGAGAGATAGAAGAAAAACAAAGGACAGAATTGACATTACAGCGAAAAATTCTCATTATTTTTGTTCGCCGTAAGTTATTTAAAACAAAAACCCCGATTTATTTTATCCGAACAAACAGTGTGTACACTACATACGCTGTAGATACCGCCGAATTGTCGGGTCACCATTTTGTAGCAGAACCTATTTGTAGATCAAACAAGTTTGAATTTAATGTTTGTTGATATAACAGCCCAGCTCACAAACACAAATAAAGCAGAGTGTTGTATGCGTACCACATAAATGCAATTGCTTTATCCGCGGATTTTCATTTAGAAAATGAGCTATCCAAGCAGCCATCACGGTAACACCCAGACCTGGGAGATGAAAGGTCCGTGAGTCCTGAATTAACTAAACACAGTCATACAAATTTTGTAATGGTTTAATAATTTTTGTAGTAAAAGAGACTTAACAATAGAACAAGAACGTTGGAAAGTGTTTTCCTTCTGTGTTTACAGCGTGTGGCCAAATATTGGTTACAGGTACCGGGTTTTAAAAAACGTATCTACGTCGATATGTCCGAGATGGAGTTACGAAACGAAATCAAACCACATTTCAAGAGTAGCAAGGGATTTCAAACATATATTAGTGTGTGTGTGTGTGTGTGTGTGTGTGTGTGTGTGTGTGTGTGTGTGTGTGTGTGTGTGTGTGTGTGAGAGAGTGAGTGAGAGAGAGAGAGAGAGAGAGAGAGAGAGAGAGAGAGAGAGAGAGAGAGAAGAAGAAGGCGACAGAGGAGGCCATGAAGAGCAGAAGAGTAACAGGAGGGAAAAAGGGTAAAGAGAGGGAGATTACAGAGGGTAACAGTAGGAACAGGGGACAGAAAGAGGGGAGACATATTAGAATGAGATAGAAGGGATAGAGGGAGGAGAAAGAGTACAGAGGGGATAAAGGAGAATAGAGGAGTATAGACGAGACAAGCAGAGACACAAGAAGACAAAAATTACAGAAGGGGCAAAGGAAACAAAGGTGAGACAGATGAGGACAAAGGAAAAAATAGAAAAAGGAAAGACAAATAGTACAGAAGGGGAAACGTGGGACATAAGGGAAACAGAGGAGGACAAAGGGGACAACGTAGGACCGAGGGAAGACAGAGGGGCAAAGGGGAGACAGGTAAGGAAAAAGGGAACAATGGGGAGACAGAAGAAAGGACAAAGAGGGGTAGAAGAAAGACAAAGAAGGACAGAGGGGACAAAGGGAGACAGAGGAGGACAAATTGAAGAAAGGGTAGACAGAAGAAAAAGAGTACAGAGGGGACAAAGAGGAATAGAAGAAAGACAAATAAGGACGTAGGGGACAAGGGGAAACAGAGGAGGACAAAGTGGGCGAAGGAGAGGCAGAGGAAGACAAAGAATATAGACGGGGACAAAGAGGAATAGAAGAAAGACAAAAGAGGACAGCATTGATACATGGGAAAGAGAGAGAGATAGAGAGATAAAAAGAGAGAGAGAGAGAGAGAGAGAGAGAGAAAATGACAAAGAGGCGAAGGGGAGACAGAGGAGGACATTCAGAAGGGGGGCCAACAAGAGATAGAAGAGAGACAGAGGAGGACATATGGGACAATTGGGAAACATAAGAGGAAAAATGACGACAAATTTGGACATATAGAAGATAGAGAAGGACAGAGGGGACAAAGGGGAGATAGAAGAGGGCAGATAAAGGGAGCAGAGGACGACAGAGGGATAGAAGGGAGACAAATGGGGAAAAGAGGACAAAGCAGTAGCAATATTTAACTGAAGAATACTTAAACAAAGCTAAATCGTATAAATATAACGTAGCTGTCTACAAAATGGAGTTTTTTTATGTGCGAGTGAAACTTCTTGGTCGGGAATGCAGTAACAGTCGCGACTCGGGGCGTTGCTTTATGAGGCGTGTTGAATGGCTTGTGTCTAAGTGTTCTAACACTTCGAAATACGTTCATTTTAAATTGTACGAATGTAAAGGCTTGTTTTAAATGTTGGACCGACTTTGCGGAAAAGTCAATTAGGCGAGCTGATGGCCGCCATTAAAGTACTAAGTGGGTACTTAAAATAAGGACGGAAGGAAAAGCCGGGAAGGGTAGCCGTGACATTCCCTAAATAATTGTGAAATTCACCTCGGCAGTGGTTGGAATGTTCTCCCTGGGGATCAGTCAAACGGTGATATTTTACTACTGAACTTTTTATTAGGAAATTAGCTTTTGGAGCAGCCATCATGGTAAGACTCGAACCCAGTAACTTGATATGATCGCCGATTCTGATATCTAGATCACTTTTTGAGGTCGTTAAAAATGTTAAATATAAATAACTAAACACTATACGCAGTTATCTTGCTGACGTGATATAAGCGAATTTCCAAAATATATTTGGGCAGCTGCGTCATTACGATGGCAAAATCATATTTTCAAAAAAGTGTATGACGTCTACAGCCTCCATTATTCTGTAGATGCATTCAGTATATTACCAGTGTCTTATAAAAGATTTTTGATTGGGAAGTGTACTTATGTTGTGGACATCATGGTAACATCCAGACCCGAGACGATTGTTTAAGGTGTCGTAAAATTACTATATAGAAATATATTTCGTTTATTTATATATGTGTTTTGGCAACTCTCGCGTTTCGAGAAGTGATTTGATTCAAACATGGCACAAAACAATTTTAGTAATAGCTTGGATAGGTTTATCATCCAGCAAAATTCGTTAAAAAATTTTACGTCGGCCATTTTAAATACTAAAAATAATTACAATTCTTTTAAATTCACTGATTGTGTAAAATGTGATTCGACCATTCTAATTAGCTTTAAAATCTCCATGAAGTAGCATATGTTCAAATTTAATTGGAAAATTAATTTTATTAAAAAAAACTTAGGCAGTGCGGGACTGGGCAACAGAAGTGATTACTTCTTTTGGCATGCCTGACTGTATACTTTTTCACTATTAATATTTTTAAAATAATTTAGATGCATGCAGAAAAGGGCAACTCTTGAAGGTTATTTTTGTATTAAATTTCGCGCGTGTAGGTACACAACTTAAAACATTAACTGAAACTGTTACAGACTATGAATTTGAGTATCTTAGCCTATATAAGGGACTTTAATAATTAATCAGTTTATAACCCTACTTTTGACAGTTATACTGTCAAAGAATAATAATAAATACAATATTTGTGATTCTGGAATTCAAAAATTGGTATAGGTCAAATTTAACTACACAAATTTAGAAAATACACATTGTTAAAATTAACAAGAACAATAAACATAACCTCAACTGAAATGATATTGAAGCTATTTTGCGAAATCAGCTGTTTAGAAGTAGTCACGTCCAGTTTAGATATATACAAGAACAATATATGCTGTGAGGTATGCATTATTGATTCAAGCGTGACGAGAAAGAAAATGTTTATACCCATGTTTTGTCAACCGCGATGTACAAGTTTTCACTTCAAAAAATACATTTTATTAACCACTAAAAAAAATCCCGTGCTCACTAGAGTGCGTGTATGGATGTGATAGAGCGTTCCGTGACGGAAAACGGATTTTCCCCCGTGCAAAACATACACCATACCCCGAAAAAGAAGATAAAGAATACTTAAAAATATAAAGATTTTAAAAAAATACTACTGGAATTTCGTTACAAGCATACACGTGAACCACCAGCTGTGTGCTACTATTACATTAATATTTCTACCCTTTTTCTCTGAGCTAAAATAAATATTTTACAAACTACTAGTACTTTCTTTTGTTCCGGATCAACAAATCATCCCCCGTACTCAGCGTATTTCCTTCACTAAATGCAAAAACTTTTAAATACAGTACAACCGCCATTTTCCGTTATTGACTCTGTCTAGACCAAGCTGCGTCATCCCTTAATACATCGAGGGGGTGGAAACATCCCTTCTGCTCGTAATACAATTAACACTTATTTCGCGAGTAAAATAATTACAAGAGAGTTAAAACCGATTGCTTCTGAAGCGGATACAATTGCCTCATCCCATCCCTTAATTTAATAAAGGGTTGATTTGGTTTATTTCAAGGCTGGGTGGATAGCGTTTAACAAACCTTAGCGTCGCGTTTAAATTTCATTAAATTTCTTTCGTCAGCCTTTGACATTTGAGATTTTGGTTGTTTGCACATAATAATATTTTTGTTTTAAAATATTAGCGAATTTAAATTTAAAAACTAACGATAGTAAAACAATCATAGTAAAACCCAGACGCGTGACCTAAGAATGAGCACCGATCCTGACTTTTATATGCGTTTTTGGATGTTCACGTTCGCAATTTTAGTCTCGCCAGAGGAATTGAAAATCGATTACCAAAACCTACACTAACCTTACCTAACCACAACCTAATCTATCCTAAACTAACCATAACCTAATCTAACGTAACCTACCTTGAAAGTCTTTTTATATTCTTCTTTTTTCTGCTAGGATTATTGTCACTATTTTCAGTATAATGATTTGCCTTCCCTAGCTTCGTCAATTCTACTTTCGTTGATGCGTTTCGGAGAACCTCCATCTTAAAAAACTATATCTATAAGCTTTTATTTATTTTATGTAATTTTATTATTTTATTATTAATATCGCTCTTTTTTCTGTACAATGTTTTTATTTCCATCTTTATATAATCTTTTTTCGCTTTCTGAATTGCGTATTTTGCAGCAAAACTATTTGTTCCATTCTTGATTCTTGCATATGAAGGAATCACGTTATTTATAATACATTGTTTGTTAAACCATATGTTGGCTATCGTCCATATAACTTCCTAAAACTAAATTCAAGTCTTTTCACTAACATAGTCCGGCTGACTACGTTGAAATTCTTCTTCTTTTCTGCTAGGATTGTTGTCACTATGTTCAGTATAATGATCTGCCTTCCCTAGCTTCGTCAATTCTACTTGCGTTGACGCGTTTCGGAGAATCTCCATCTTCAAAAACTATATCTATAATCTTATTGATATATATATATATATATATATATATATATATATATATATATATATATATATATATATAGTTTTTGAGGATGGAGGTTCTCTGAAACGCGTCAACGAAAATAGAATTGACGATGCTAGGGGAAGGCAGATCATTATATGTTCACATAGTAACCATAACCATAATTTAACCTAACCATAATTAACCTAACCTACCATATTCTAACCACAACCTAACCTAACTTAACCTTAAGGAAAGGAAACGTAATTTTCAGAACCTAACTTAACCAATAACCTAACCTAACCTGAACTTAACTTAATCTAACTTTAATAACCGAACCCAATTAATAACCTACCGATTTTGTTAACAGGTAGAACAAGTTGTTCACACAGTTGTAACAACTTGTATACAACTGTTGCAACAGTTTCAAAATGGCGGCCATTTTCAAACAGTAATATTTTCCATGTATTTTTTTTCGAAAATATAATTCCACCATCGCAATTGGCGTCGAAAACTGTGTAAATTAGAGTTTTTAATTTATAAAAAAATTAAGATACAAAAGAATTTTTGGAAATTTGCTTTCATAACGTCAAAGACACAGCTGCGTGAAGCGATTATTTATCCTCGCATTTATAAACTCTTGAATGTCACGCAGAGTGAAGGCAAATTTCTCTCTTTAAATCCAATTGCATTCTTTTGTCGGTAGTCGCACAAACAATGGACAATTAGACGGAAAAAACGTAGAATTTGAATGAAACGTGATCATAAACGAGAAAGATTATTTTTCGTGGTTAAAAATCTCCAAAAAATCTATTTGGAAATTAAACAGACAATTGTAAAAACAATTAGCGCAGAGGTTGATTAAAAATAAACGACTTAATTTTCTCACTTCAATTACCACACCAAAAAAAGTTCGGTTGCAAATTCAGCGAAAAGAATTGAAAAAAATCAACAAAATTTCTATATATATATATATATATATATTTTTTTTTTTTTTTTTTTTTTTTTTTTTTGTGTTTAACGTCCGATTACTGTGCACACTTCGGCTAATGGAGACGATGGAATGATTTATAGCGTATGAAAAGGCCAAGCCCTGGCCGGGAATCGAACCCGGGTCCTCAGGGTGAAAGCCTAGTACGCTACCAACTAGACCACCGAGACAGCCAAAATTTCTATAATCACTATTGCTAAAATTATAAAAGAATACAAAAAATCACGACTTAAGTCAGTTTAAGAAATTTTGAATATCGAAAATTACGGTTCCGCAGAGAATTGAAGAACAAAACAAACCGGCGGCGGTCACGGTTCAATTTTGATTTACTTCCGAAATGTAAATTTCTGTAATTTCTAATATGCTACACCCACTTGCGCTTTCAGTCACAACTGCACGATAAAGTGATTTTGAAAAATTAATCCTAAAGAGTTTTTCGATATCTAACAAACCGTCTATTTTAGGGGTATGTATTTTGTGTTCAGAAAATCCTTTTACAGTCTTTCGAACAACAAATAGCGGTAAAAAACGTCACGTGGTATAATTTAGATTGCAAAATAATCTACTTAGAGCGGCTATCATGGTAATATCCATACCAACTATCATATTGTGCCGATTTAAAAAAAAATTAATGCTGATTATGATAGTAAAACAATTTTTTTAAATCGCTTCCATCACGTCAGCGAGACAGCTGTAGAATGCCCCGATTATTTCACTGAAGATTCCTTTAAATGAAGACACTATTACTGAATTGAAGAAATGAGCTATTAGAGTGGACACCCGGGACCTTGAAATGAACAGCTAACATGACCTCAAGAACACCTTTTTGAATTATATATATATACATATATATATATAATTGGAAAAATATATATGGTAATAGTTTGGAGAAGTTAGAAAACCAGCGAAATTTGTTCAAAAGTTTCATAATGGCGGACATTTCGAATCTTTAAAAATTTATAACTTTTATCGCAAGTTTTTTTTTGAAAAAAGATTTCACCACCGTAATGACCGTTAAAAACTGAATTAATTAACAATTTGAATTTTGGAATTAAAAAAAAATGATAGCGGTCAGGGAAAATACATTTTCGTATTTCCAATGTAATTTGAAGGTTTATGGTGTTAATATATGCAGATTTTAATGCTGATTATAGTGGTAAAATCGCTAATTTCAAAAAGGGTAACTGTTTTTGAAAATTCGTTTCAATCACATCAAAGAGAAAGCTGCGTGCAGATTATTTTAATTATTTGTTACGTTAACTTGGAATTACGTCACATTTTTTTTAAAAACAAATAAGGCCGAATTAGATGCTATCGTTGATAGTTGTCGTAAAACTGTAAAGTTGAAACTGAAGAAGTAAGGGATAAACTGACAAAAGCACTTGAACCGAGTGTCGGACAAATTGCCATCCCCCCCCACTGTGAGACGCTGACACGGCAAAAGGTAAGGGCAGACATATTGTGCCTATGTCCCTCATCCCCGAGGCATTCAATTCTCTACGTGAGCCTTCATAGCGGCAAATTTTGTGACAGTCGTTTCTGAATCACATTATAGGGCGAAAATACATATATAGGGTAGTAAGCGTTATATATATACGCGCGCGTGTGTGAGTGTGAGTACGTGTTTTGCGTGTGTGTGTGTGTGTGTGTGTGTATGTATGTAAGTGTGTGTATGTGTGTGTGTGTGTGTGTGTGTGTGTGTGTGTGTGTGTGTGTGTGTGTGTGTGTGTGTGTGTGTGTGTGTGTGTGTGTGTATGTGTGTGTTTTTAAGTCATATACTACATGTATCCAAATCGGTTAATGCACTAGTCAGGTGCTCTGAAATTGCACACCTCATTTTCGTAGTTTCGAGACTTATTACCGGTAAGTTTCTCCTTACCGGTAACGCCGATCGCTCATCAACAGTCTGAACTAATTCAGACCTCCGTCATGAACAGTCTAAATGGACGCTAAGCAAAATTAGGAAAGGAAATTCGCTAGGGACGAAACAGATACTCCGATGCCAGTAAATTATTGATACGTTTCTCTCGATACCTAGTAATTTTTTTACTAGATACTTTTACTAATATCAGTACTAGTAATAAGATATCGGCAGTTTCGAACCTGAGTAACTTCGTCCAGTCATTCTACAAAGCCTACACATTTATATCTCACAAAGTCTAATGGGTAACAAATTAGGTTATGTTTATATTATATTATAATTACTTGGACGTATTTTTATTTATTGTTTTTTGTATGTTCACATATTATTTATTAAAATAGATGTATGTACATATTTTCATTTACTATTTTTGTTACGTAGCCTACATATTATATCTCTTACCTTATGTGTGTAAGAATTGGTCTTATATATTTTCATTTATTGTTTTCGGTGTATATAATATTATTATTTTTTTATATATTTTTTTAATATATTTTTTTTATTGTTTGTTTTGTTCATATTTCTTTCGATACTTTTATTCGATACCTACTAATAGCGGTAAATTATTTTCGATTCCCTTGAAGTATCAGTACTTTTATCCGATACTAGTATCTAGTAAAAATATCAATACTACTGATATTGCATCCCTAAAAGTGTCTTAGCCTAAACAACATAAGAACTAAATTATACAACTATAGGTCAGCTGGTAATAAAACAGTCTGCTAAGAACACCGGTGGGACAAGAGAAAAATGTGCGAGTGAGAGGACGAGTCCCCCTCTTTAACCATAGTCCCCTTCTTTTTTACCAACGCTCAGCAGTACCAGTTAGTAAACTCAGATTGGCAGACGTCTGTGTCACTGGAATGTTGGAGGAAGCTGGAGGGGAGATTCTCCTACATGCGCGAGAAGTTCTCGCACAGGCCGCTTACTAAGTGGCTGGACTATAGTTTCGCTTACTAACACCAAACAGACATCCTAAATTTGTCTCCCGGCTCTCGAACAGCCTACAATTGCGAACCGAGTTCACATTCCTCCCTTAACCAACATTCGCTTCTACATGGCACGCAGTGCTCGCGTACCTCGGTTCTAATGTACGCTCGAATATCACATGTCTATCTAGGCATTTATTGCCGGCGCACCATGTCTTACCCCAGTGAACATAGACGCATGTCAACTCCATTATTGTCGACGCCTAAACAACATAGGAACTCAGTTACAAAACCTAGTTTCGCTTGCTAACACTAAAACAACCACACTAAAAATCTCCGTACTTCTCTCCCGGCTTGAAAAGAGCCTTAGCCTGCGAAACCTAATTCACTGCCGTCAACCAAAACTCACATGCCATTGGTTACATGATAGCAGTGCACGCGTATCTCGGGTCTATACTACGCTAGACTAATACACTTCTGCCCAGGCACTACTGCCGGCGCATCAAGTCGCATCCCCCGTGCACAATAGTTTCATCTTGATTAGTACGTTCATCCGCTGGTTTTAACAATACAACTCTAAGAAATCACGCCATAATTTTGAATATAAATATAGGTCGAAAAACTTTCTGCAGAACATCGAGGATACCGCACCCACTACACAATAACAAAACGAGAGCCTGCCAACGCCCGGAACAATTCTACAGACTACCCCGGATGGAAGCCAACCTTAATTTAAAGAAAACATGAACTTCTTATTTGTCACCATTCCAAACAGGAAGAGTGCCTCGCCAACCCGCTGCCGACTCGGTAAAAGCCCGGACTTCCACTATTTTTCCATAAAGAGACAAATGGAATGGGAAAATGTGAATTATATTACATTGGAAACCAATGTGCATCCATTCAACACAATAGTTTCTACGAGAAACATTAATCCGACGATTAACCAAAAACGTGGTATCTTCGAGGTAGTTCTCGCTTTAAATCCAAACTAAAAAACTCAAAGATTTTAGACACAATTGTGGCAAAGAATTTTTCAAGGTCAAAGGTTCTTTTACATTTCAAAAATTTGTTATAATAGGTAATGTGTACTGTATTCAAACTGTTTACGGTAACACTTTGTACAGAGTAACTACAAACAGACTCGGTGGTCGATGTGAATAAAGCACCGGTCAGTCTGCTGACTCTCTGAATTGCGCACCTAAAGGTTCTTAATTCTAGCCACAGTTACTCCTGTTGCTCTTCCCTTACCGTTAACGCTGATAACTCGTCCACATTAGTCTAACTGGCATAAAGTATAAACGATAAAAAAAAAAAAAATTTCCCTCTAATGACAAATTTTCCAATAGAAATTCGCTAAAACAGAGTTCAAAACAGCGTATTACAGAATGCATGCTTTAACTGCCAAAGGGAGTTTTATAAAAGCTCTTAGCTTTTGAACTGTAATTTTCATTTTAACCAAACAAAACTTAAAACACGTAAATCAAACATTATCTTTAGCGCTGCAATTAATTCTAATATTTATTTAACAGACCTCATTAACTTTTGCATGCGATAAATTTTAATTTCAATTTAAAAGACATATTAAAAACGTAACGTTAAACAAAACATTACCTTTAGCATGCAAATAAATTTTAATTTTAATTTAACAGACCTTGAAGAAACGTATTATTAAACCAATTTTATAGCAGCAAATTTTTATTTCAACTAAACAGTCTTTAAAAACGTATCATTAACTACAATTAACTTATTTTTTTATGTTCACTTAACGTACTATGAAAATAACATATCATTAACGAATATTATTTTTAAGACTGCAATAAATTTTTAATTTTAATTAAACAGACCTTATCATTAACAAATATGGATTCGAATACTAACCCTTAAAGGTGGCAACTTACAGCAGAGCCTGTGTTTTAAACTGCCACCCCCTTCCCGATGTCTGGATAAAGAAAATGTCTATAGCTTACTTCCGACCGAAGATAAGTTCCCTTAATGGAAAGCCTTACTTAAAGCAATGGGGCCAGGGAGGAGGCAAAGCGGGAAAATTATCGCTCTCAAGGGAAATACTGAAAAAAAGGTCGCATTAATACAATATTTTCACCTTTATATTTCGCCTTGAAAATACCTTGGAGAGAATGTAAGGAAAACAAATGTCCTTAAGGATTGTTTATGAGGATAATGCGTTTATCGGTGTTTTCCCGAAAAAACGAAACACCCCCAAGCGGTTGTTAGGGGTTTCATCGTTATTACTGCACTAGGGCTTCTTCAATTTTTATTTGTTTTCGCGCATAGAACCAGATACTGTAATTCGTGTTTGTAAGATAAGTACATTCGTACGCCAAAAAGACTCCGTAGTTTCCAAAAATAAGACAGATAAGTTTCCAGTTTTCGACAGCCATTCTAAAATTTTAAAAATGAATAGCATTTTTAACATGTTTACGGCTGGTTGTGGCGCTGGAATTTGCGGGGAGCGTGATGCTAAGGACATGTTTATATTGATTTTTATTATTATTATTATTGTTTAACGTCCGTCTATTGTGCACACTTGGGCTATATATATATATATAAAACAGTATATTTTGCGCGTCGAAAGTATAAATTAAATAAATTATAATTAAAAATTACTGTTTCCGTCCTGGATCGAACTGCAATAACCACTACACTACGGAAACTATGAAGGCTTTTGACCGATTTAAGTATATTAAATAAATAATTAATTTAATTTTAATAGTTTATTAAAAGAACAGTTGTTTTATATTAATTAGTAAAGCTGATTTCATTGAACAGCTGATAAGCTACAAGTTTTAGGTTACGTTGTTAAGAACTAACTGTGTTAGTTGTCGAAGACCTAACTGTGTTAAATTGTCGTTTATATTAATTCGTAACGATCAGCTAGTTTCATTGAACAGCTGATAGGTTATAAGTTTTAGGTTATGCTCTTAAAAACTAAGCTATGTTAATCTGTCGTGTTTCCGATCAAATTATCGTAATTAAAATAAAAAAAAAGAACAAAAAACGGTGAAATCAGACTTTCAAAAAGGGTTAGAAGACATTTTTTTTTTAAATCCGCTTGTATCACGTCGGCGACACAGCTGCGTGCTGTGATTATATTATAACATATATATTTGGTGATAAAAAACAGTTTTATGACATCAAATTTTATTTTTTCGAAATTTTAAACTGTGATTTAGCAAGTTATGCTATCGTATAGTCCTCATAAATAAGAATGCACACCCTTCGTGTATTACTCTCAAAATCTGCACGTTCTCGTTGTTATGTTCACATTGTTATGTCTGTGAAGATACAGTATAAGTTTTCCACCATCTTAGAGGTAGGAAAGTTAATGCCAGTTTTGTGGGGGGGGACAAGTGACGTGCAAAGATAAGGATAATGACTTGTGATAGCGTTAACGACTTTTGGCGCGGCACCCTTTGGCTTTTTCACGTTCTTTATTTTTGGTTATATTTAACGTCTCAATCCAAAATATAATCCCGGCACGCGGCTGTCTCGCTGACGTGATAGAAGCGAATTTTCAAAAAGTAATTGCACAACACATGTACAACATGCATTGTAAAATGTATGCCTTTATTATATAAATTTCTGTTCTTTATTTCTTCTTAGATATTAAAACTAGGATAATTTTAATATGCAAATTATCGAAATTTTATTTTTTATACTACAATTAATGTAGTAGTCAAATAGTTCTGTATTTTTATTCTTTGGCAATATATTATTTGTTTTAGAACTTTCAATTCTGGTTGAACTTTTTGGGTTACAGTCTAAAGTTTTATTCAAGTAAAAACCATTAGAGTAATTAGGTAAAATTAATTTTTTGACTGTGCATGTAAACTGTGATTCATTTAGTCACATTGCACTACTATAGCTAGTAGCTACAACCTACAGCGATACAGCATTAGCCGTCAATCAGTCACCGGTTAAAATCACAACTTTTCCTTAGTAGCAATCACAGTTCATACTGTGACTGTAAAATCACTGTTACACTGTAGTCACATCACTAACTAAAATAGCGTAGCCTGCGGGTTGAATGACAATTTACCGGTTTCCCCCACTCTTTCTACTCGCTGTGTACTACGCGTTCAAAAAACATGCTATTTTCCTGAATCACCCTGTAGATAGTAATAGTGGAGCTAAGCGAACGTTTCAGTGCAATCCAGTAACACTGATCTTTCTTATATAGCCTTACCTTTAAATATATACCTTGACCTTCAATAATGTCAACCTCGTACAAAAAAAGAACAACAGACCGTCTTACCCCGATTGTTACGGACTAACGATGACGAAGCAAGTCGAAACATCACTTCTGCTATTGTTTTCCGTTAAAAATAATCGTCTGAAGATGTATACAAGGGTTGCAGAGGGTTGCTACTGTTATTAGAAGAGCTTCATTAAAATATCCGGGAGGTATGAAGGGGTGGGTCCCGGCCAGCTCGAAGCTGTTTGTTATTCAGAAACGAAAACTTCCGAACTCAGTGCAAACACTTTATCTCATAACGGAATCACTTTGGGACAATTTTGTTTTGACTTTTCAATGAACTTCATTGCGGTTAAAAAAATCACTTACGAATTTCACAGGCTGGGATTGTTTAAAAACGACACTCAAATTTAATAAAATTAAAAATGTGTTTATTGATCTTTTTATAATTGAACTGATTCCCTTGAACGCGTTGCTACACCAGGTATTATTATAAGAAGGCAGCTTTATCCTTTGTTTCGTATTAAAAAATTCTTTCAAAAAAATGAAAATATCGGTCAAATTTCACAAAATCAATTTTCTCATATTCCAGTCGTAAATGGAGATACAGTACGTAAATCTGATCGGTAAACAAAATCAAAAATAAAGGAATTTACGGTTCACCATGTACACACACACGCACGCGCGCGCGCGCGCTCGTATATGTTTCTGTGTATGTGTGTTTTAACATGCTTACGTTCGCAATTTTGGTAGTAACTCGAATACGTTCTTTAACCAGAGAAATTCGTTTAACAGTTTCAAAATGGCGGTTACTTCAAATCTGTAAAAGTTCCATAACTTTTATGTCTTAAATCTTTTTGAAAATCTGATTTCACCTCCGTAATCAGCGCTAAAAACTGCATAAAATTTTTGAATTTTTAAAATTCTTTGAAATTAAGAAACGTTTTTGAAAACGGTCAGGGTTCGTTTTCAATGTAATTTGCAAGTTTGAAATACTGATGTATGAAGATTATAATGATGATTATGACGATGAAATCAGAATTTCAAAAAGTATAACATAGAGACAAATACGTAGCCTATATAAATACGCTACTATCACGTCAGCGAGACATTTGCGTGCCGCGATTATAATTTTAAAACACGTTTAATCGTGTCACTTAAATAAGGTTTCATTTCCAGATACAATAAAAAAAACAGGACAGGAAATAAGATAAAACGTGTTACAGGATCCAGTACGGGTGTGGATGTAAATAAATGAGATGTTTTCAAAAGTCGGAGGCAAACAGATCGGGTTGGGTTAGGCACGCCTCGTTCGCTAAGCTCTCTACTTTACGACTTCTGCAAAGTTCTGCAGCCCTACATTCCAAACTTGACGACATGTAAGAGTCGAGTTTATTGCACGAGATTTCTGTAAATTGGGTTTATAAGGTTTAGCGAGCGCGTGGCTTACGTGCGAAGTTCTAATGCTTCAATTATAATTGCACGCAGGCTTGGATTAGACGCAAATCCAAAAAAATAACAATATACCACATAACGAAACTTTAACCCTATGGTTGCTATGCAACGATTTATTGTTGTAATTTACTAGCGAGAAACGTGGTATCTATCGTCATTATACTTTAGTCGGTAATAGTTGATAATAAATCCAATAGATAGCGTTAACTGTTGTATTTAGTTAATTTTTTGCCGCTTTCATATTTTTGTAAGTTACACAGATGAAATTATATGAGCTGTAACCATAACCTCGTCCTTCAAATTTTGTTTACTAGGTAGTCAACCTAGTCAACGGCTGGCAATTGTGATGTTTTTGTGTTTATGACATAAAAGTTAAATGTTATGATATATAAAAATGCTCAGCAGTTACCAGAGAATATATATCTATAGCAGTCGAACTAGGATATTCAATAAAATAAATTTGTCTATTGTAGTTCGAACTTCAAATTTTAAAATTCAATTATTCATTAAGAAATTAAAAACTTAATGTTTTTTAAGTCAAATTCGATTGAAACAAAAATATCTGCAACAAGTGATATAAGTGATCTTTTCAGGTTTTTAATAGTAAATATAATTAAATATTCAGTTAATTCGTCTATGTACTTTTTGGTTAAAATAGTTGTAGGTAGGTCAAGTTTCTTGGCCGGCTTGCAGCGAAACAACAATCAAACGTGTTAATGAACCTTGACCACCTTGTAGTTTATAACCTTTTTCAAAATCCCGTATGTGTTAAAGTTCAAATAACTTTTAAAACACTAATGTGTACATAACATCGAAATGGAAACCAGCAGCTAAAAAATAGCGGCCATTTTGAAGCGGATTAAAGAAATTTTCTGGCTAGTTAACTTCACCAAAGCTATACGAAACAACTATAGGACAGAATTCACTATTATAACTAGTGCTAGGCTACATAAAAATTCACTGAATCAAAATTTATTTGAC
Organism: Callitettix versicolor; assembly: GCA_022606455.1. Taxonomy (NCBI): domain Eukaryota; kingdom Metazoa; phylum Arthropoda; class Insecta; order Hemiptera; family Cercopidae; genus Callitettix; species Callitettix versicolor. The sequence goes on along the minus strand of CM040190.1, from coordinate 43,701,704 downwards.
GGCGGTCAGGGTTTGTTTCGTATTTCCACTGAAATGACTAATAACTTAACAAGTTAATTATGTCTGTACGATTCAAATTTTGCACAAAAATTTCGCTAACAGGTTGGACAAGTTAGTTCTATTGTTTCATAATGACGAGTATTAAAATCTTCAAAAATTCCTAACGTTTTTCATTAATTTTCTTTTCAATCTAATTCGACCATTGCAATTAAAATTGAGAACTGCGTTTTGGATTTTCAAAATCGATTGAAAAAAAATAACTATCCGGTAATCTGGGTTCCCTTTTGTATATTCAGTGATAACGAACTTTTAAATGACGTAATTTAAACGTTAAAATGCTAACAGTTTCAAAATGGCGGCCATTAAAAATCTTTAAAAAATCATGCATTTTCCTGACAAATGTATGTTGAAAACATTGTATAATCAGCGTTATAAACCGCATAAATCATAATTTTGAGTTTTGAAAATCCGTTGAAATAAGAAATTTAGTTTGACCGCAGTCAGGGTTAATTTCTGTGTTTTCTAATTAATTTAAAAGTTTAAAACGCTGGTGTATGCAGATTTTAATTCCGGTTAAGGTAGTGAAAGCTAATTTTCAAAAATTGGTTAAGATAAAACAAAAACATTACTTTTGGAAATTCGCTTGCATTAGGTAAGCGGAGACAAATGCGATTATCTTAGAAGTTCCGGTAACTCATGGCACTTACCTCGCCCAAATTGAGGAAGCCGTTCCTCTCTGCGATTGCGTCAGCTTTCCCCTTGCCGCCTTCTATATGTACCGCCCATTGTGAAGAGAAGTGTTCAGCTGCTAAGGTAGTGACTAGACTGAACAGCAAGCCCAGTATCCTCATGGTGAACGCGCACTGCCTACCTATTGCTCCTCCGCATGGCGCTGTACACATTCAGCCCGCACATCACACGGCTGCAACAACAGAACAAACATAAGTGACACACTAGAAACTATAACAAACGGCGCACGCAGCTGAAGCGAGTAAACGAAGCGCGCACGAGCGTGTGTTTGTGTTTGTGTGTGTGTGTGTGTGTGTGTGTGTGTGAAAATTCCGTCAATTAGGGCCGTGCGGCCACCAAATGATGAGCGAAGCGGAATGAAGATGAACGGCAAGAGGAACGGAGTTCAATCAGTTTAAAGATCTCGTTTGTATCACTTAAATCTAATTATTTAGGCCTACTGTAATTTATTCTAGGAAACTACTACGTTTAACCGTAACCTACGCAACGGTAACCTAGGTAACGAGAAATAACAAGTTTTGTAGACGTAGCCAACGTGGTGGGAGAAGCGGAGTCAGCTTCACAACCTAACTCTAGCTGTCGAACTGAGTTCGACTGAACTCAGCACAGTCGAAGCTGCGCTGAGCGGTACCTGCGACGCTGCTTGACTGTGCACGGTACCGTTAAGCTTTAAGTGGCCGAACTTACGTAAAAAAACAACAGATTCGGTTTTGAATGTGTGGTCTTCTCCGTTCATCACAACTTCGCTCCGAATTTGGTGGCCAACCAGCCTAAATCGTTAGAAGAAAAGGCCAGTTAATAAAATTTATTTGGACAATGGTTTGAGGATATCCTCAACGAGGAAATGTGACAGTTTAATAATTCATCCAGCACAGAATACGTTCATTCGAGAAATTAAAAAGGCCAAGTGGTACCCATGTAATGATGGCGACTTAAATTTAAATTTTGTGGAAGGTACAATCAAAACAAAGAAGACTATGCTAGATAAAAAGACTGAAAAATGGTGTCAATGTGGAAGTTCATCTTCTCAAAATAAACAACATCCAGGGAACAACTTCTCAGAATTACCCGCATTATCTTGAGGCGGTCACTTTGGTTGGACTACTATTGCCTCAGGAACTAGACCAAGTCCTGAAGAAAGAAGAAAAGCAGGAGGAAGAACAACAAGAAGCGAAAGAAAAAGAAAAAAGAAGAAAAGAGGGAAAAGGAGAGAAAGAGGAAGAAGAATTGAGAAGAAGAATTGAGAAGAAGAAGAAGAAGGTAGACGAGAAGGGAAAGAGGAAGAAAAGGAAAAAAGAAGGAGAAAACAATGAGGAGAAAGAGGAGGAAGAGGAAGAAAAGAAGAGGAAAAGAAAAAGAAGAAGATGGAGAAAAAGAAGGTAGAAGTGGAGTAGGAGAAGAAGAAGAGGAAGGAAGAAGAGAAAGAGAATGGAGAAGGAGAAAAAAGAAGAAAGAGAAAAGACGAAAAAGAAGGGGTGGAAGAGAAGGAAAAGAGGAAAACGAAGAGAAATGAAAGAAGAGGAAGAAGCAGAAAAGCAAAGAGAAGGTGAAGAGGAAGAGGAGGAAGAGAAAAATAAGAGGAAAAAGAGAGGAAGAAGAAAGGGGAAAAGAAGAAGGAAGAGAAAAGGAAGAAGTGGATGAGAACGAGGAGAAAAGGAAGAAGAAAAAGAAAAAACGGAGGAAGAAGAAAGGGAAAACATAGAGGAAGAGAAAGAAGAGAAGAAGAAGATTAAGAACAAGAAAAGGAAAAAGAAGAAGAACGAGGAGAAAGAGAAGAAGAAAAACGAGGAAGAAAAAGAAGAGGGAAAAAAGAATGAAGAGAAAGAAGGAAAAGACGAAGAAGATGAGGAGGAAGAAGAAGAAAAAGAAAAATGGTTCCGATAGGAAAACCTAGGTTGCAAAATTTCATCATAGTCTCCAGCGATGTGCAAAGACTCATAAAAGAGCATATATCTAAAATCTTTCATCGGAATCAGTGGACCTGAAAATATATTAAAATTACAAGACTCTGTATTATCACAATCAAAATACTTGTGCACATCGTCTATCACACACTGCACCAGATGCTTCCTACTGAACGTAACAAGAATATTTGCAGACGTAAGCCTGCAAGGTATCCTCCGTATGATTAATTCCCGCCCGAGCCGGAGACAGTGACCACAGCAATGTTTGCAGCTTTGCATCAATATATGCACAATGTGTGCGAAGATAGATTGGTCTGCCCATACATTACACAGCCCTGAGCAAGGTAAATCTGTACAGTACCAACATAATCTCAGCATGCAGCCGCCTCGTGCTGAAGTGATAGAAGCTAATTTCTAACGTTTTATTATCTCACAGCCACTTAAAAACTTGATTTCTCCAAAAAAACAAAGTATCTACAAGAAATCGTTAAAATCGGTTCATGAGACTTTGCTTAGATATCGGGTGAAAAGAATGAAAAGTTTACGATTCGGGAGGGAATTGAAAAATTCACTGGGGCTCGGTGGTAGATGTGTTAAGCATCGGTTAGTCTGCTGCGACTCTGAACTGCGCACGTCAAGGTTCTTTGTGCGAGCCGGTTGCTCCCGTTGCTTTTCCCTTACTGATCCCTCGTCCTCTTTAGTCTAACTGGCATCAAGTAAGGACGTTAGGAAAAAAACTGCAAAAAATAAAAAAAATAACATTGTTTAAGTAAAGAATTTATTGCTGTCAGGGTTACAAGTAATACGAATGCCACAATGTTCGTTCATGAGACGATATTTTTTTTTAACATTTTGGAAATTCGACGTTAGCGAGACAGCTGTGTGCGCGATTATTAAATTATCGGCATCGACAATTAAAAAGCCTGCTTACAGTTCCAGTCACGTAATCTCACTTGGCAGGCAACCATTGTAAAAGGAATTTTTTTACTTAATAGAAAGATAACCTAGAACAAAATTCCCATTACATTTACAATAGAAACATGAAAATGAACCCTGATCAATGTAAAATCATTTTCTTAACACACAAAAGTTTTAAGTTTATTTCGAAAAGCTGATTTGTACGTATTTTAACGCTGATTACTAATATGAAATCGGATTTTCCAAAAAAAAAAAAAAAAAAAAAAAAAATACAAGATAAGAGTGAAATTTTATAGACTGGAAATGACCGCAATTTTGAAATTGTTGAACAGATTTTCCCAGGAACGAATTTTTCGAAGCAGTTACAAAATCGAGATTCCAATAATAGGCTAAGTAAATAGAAAGCTCATTGGGTTGGGCCGAGCAGCGGTCAGGGGGCACAGTCCCTAATAATTTTATAATTTCAACATTTATTATTATTAGACTAGTGAGGACGAGGGATGAGCTTTAACAGTAAGGGAAAAGCAACGGGAGTAACTGCGGCTAGAACTAAGAACCTTAAGGTGAGCAGTTCAGAGACGCAGCAGACTGACCGGTGCTTTATCCACATCAACCACCGAGTTCCCACATTTATCATTTTCGTGGGACATCGATCCAACAGCAGACGAAAAGATTCTAAAATTGCAGGCAACTTAAATTAAACATTCCCTTCTTGCTAACTTTAGCTGAAAAAACACTTACTTTGTTCTAATTAATTACAAAATGCTACAATGAGATTCTAATTAAAATAATTACAATTATTTCTCTTAAATGAAGTGCCTTTTTAATAGGAGCTTTAAAAATTTAATTAAAACTGTGGATTTTGATGAAAACATATTTTTCCAGCTGGACGGACACGACTACAGTAATTGTAGAGCAAAATCTACTTCCACTCTGCCTGGTAATGCGATGAAACGATCCCATTGAGGAAAACATTTATTATTAACTAATTTCTATTGGATAATGAGCCATTCAAGCGTCTATCATAAACTCAGATCCGGGATCTTGAAATCACGTATCATGTTTTAGGGTTGGTTGTGATTTGGGATTTTGCGCGTCGCATGATGCGAGTGCACAAATTTATATTGGTAGTTATAGTAAAAGATCAGTTGTTTTAACACTATATTAATTCGTAACGACGAACTGATTTCATTGATAGGCTATAATAAGTTTTAGGTTATATTGTTAAAACCTAGCTATGTTATAGTAAAAGATCAGATGTTTTATATTAATTCGTAACGATCAGCTGATTTCATTGAACAGCTGATAGACTATATACGTTTCAGGTTATGTTGTTAAAAATTATCTATAATAATTTGTAGTGTTTTCGAACAAATTATCGTATTTAAATTAAAAAGTAAGAGAAAACACGATACGTGATTTTTATTTTTGGTTCAATAACATAAATTAGTTTTTTTTAAAGGGTCGTTAAAAGTAACATATAATGAGGGTGTACTTGAATTTGTTATCCAACTTACGTTCGGTATTTTGATACGATTTAATTTAAATTTTACAAAAAAAAATCAATATCTTTGGCGGGTTCGTTATTCGGTAAAAATTAACTGTTTCAAAATGGTGGTCATTTTAAATATTTAAAACATCATAACTTGTTTATATTAAAATGTTTTGAAAAACCGATTTCTGCAGAAGTTCGCGTTTTAAAAGTTTAAATGTAATGATAAATGAATTTGAAGGCGGTCAGGGTTCATTTTTGTAAAAGTAATTTAAAATTTAAAAAAATTATTTGTGCATATTTGAATGCCGATTAAGGTTAAATCGTTACTTTCTAGAAATTAGCATACATCACGTCAGCGAGACAGATGCGTACCTTGATTAAACAGCGAAACAGTGTTAATACACTGTTTTTAGGTGACAAGCACTGAAAGCTGATGTCTCCATTCATTTGACATTATGACTCAGTATTGTATTCCAACAACAGATTCATATAACGCGCCCATTGTTTAATTCAGGTAGACAGCATTTCATTCATTCCGTCACTTCTATTATCCGTCGATAGTTGGGTATTGTTTAAAATTCTTTGGTTTTGTCTGTATTTATTTCGACGGTTGCGGGTAAGGTAAACAAATTAATGGAATGCCATGAGATTTGCAAACAGAATTTATAATTCTGTTTAGGTTTATACAGAAAGACAGAGTACACGGAGGCTATACTCCCACACAGGAATGGTGACATTTGCGTACATCCAGATGGGCTGTTGTTTAGCGAGAGTCACACAAAGGGTAAAACATATGCAGGCGACATTTGTGTACATCCCTGAGGGTCGGTGTTTGACGAGAGTCTGACAAGGGTAAATCGTATGAAGATAAAACTTGATCGGTGACTTTGCGCAGACCCGAGGGTCGATGTTTGAAGAGAGTCTGACAAAGTTGAATCATATGCAGACAAAAATTTACAGGCATTATTTGTGTACAGCCCAAAGAGCTGATGTTTGACAAGTGTATGTCAACACCAAGGTAAACCAAGGCAGGGTAAAACTCTGTCTGTCTACAAGGATAAATCATATGCAGACAAAAATTTACAGACGACATTTGCGTACAACCCAAAGAGCTGATGTTTGACGAGAGTTTGACAAAGGTAAATCATATGCAGACAAAACTTGACAGGCGACATTTGCGAACAGCCCGAAGGAATGATGTTTGGCAAGAGTCTGACAAGGGTAAATCATATGCAGACAAAAATTTACAGGCGACATTTACGTACAACACAAAGGACTGATGTTTGACGTGAGTTTGACAAGGGTAAATCATATGCAGACAAAAATTTACAGGCGACATTTACGTACAACACAAAGGACTGATGTTTGACAAGAGTCTGACAAGGGTAAATCATATGCAGACAAAAATTTACAGGCTACATTTACGTACAACACAAAGGACTGATGTTTGACGTGAGTTTGACAAGGGTAAATCATATGCAGACAAAAATTTACAGGCGACATTTACGTACAACACAAAGGACTGATGTTTGACAATAGTCTGACAAGGGTAAATCATATGCAGACAAAAATTTACAGGCGACATTTACGTACAACACAAAGGACTGATGTTTGACGTGAGTTTGACAAGGGTAAATCATATGCAGACAAAAATTTACAGGCGACATTTACGTACAACACAAAGGACTGACGTTTGACGTGAGTTTGACAAGGGTAAATCATATGGAGACAACAATTTACAGGTGATATTTGCGTACAACACAAAGGACTGATGTTTGACAAGAGTCTGACAAGGATAATTCATATTCAGACAAAACCTGACAGGCGAAATTTGCGAACAACCCAGACGGTCGATGTTTCACCAGGGTAAATCACATACAAATACAATTTGAAAGGCTTGATTTTTGACAAGAATTGGTATTTTTTAATTTTTCCTAACAACGTTTATGTTTTTGTATTAACAAAAAATAATTATTACGAAAAAGTATTAATTTTTCCTCCTCCATTTCTTATTATCCATAAGGTAGCACGCAAATGTCATCTAACTTTGTTACGCAATCGTCAATCATCGAAAATAAACTCAATTCAAATACAATTTTTTACACAACTTTTCGTGAAAAAAATGTCGAAAAATCGAATTTATTCAAACTAGGTAATAACGATTATGTCAAAACTTTCGAGTCAAAGGTAGTACAACGGCACCCAAAACCACATGTACGGTTCGAATTAGTCACCTTAAAAAAAACACTTTAGAAACTACTGATACAAATTTCAAAAGTTTGGCATGTAAAGAGGAAAATTTTACATTAACACTGACACACTCCCTCTCTCTCTCTCTCTCTCTCTCTCTCTCTCTCTCTCTCTCTCTCTCTCTCTCTCTCTCTCTCTCTCTCTCTCTATATATATATATATATATATATATATATATATATATATATATATATATATATATATATATATATAGTTATATAGACAATTATTGTAAACTTTGCTAGATTTAGTGTTAGACTTAGCTATATTTAATGCTGACAATTTAGCTTTTATCACAGTAAGCATTTTCATGTACCTAGAGAAGAAAGAGCAGAAGCTCAGTGTGAATCGAGGTCTCATTCAGTTCGGATCTCAATACATATGAGACGAACGTGAATAATTATTATAAGTTTTAAGTGGATATTAAAGTCTTATTTTAATTATTAAAAAAGTTGTTTTTTAAAAAGCGACGTCCCCGAAACAATACCATAACTGGCGCAGTCGGTAGGACACTTCGGGAAAATTAGTGCATATAATTTTTCTTCAGTTTCAACTGTTAACCGAAGTGTCGAACAAAAGACCAACCGTTCAATTTAATAAGTGTATATTATTAAATTGAACACAACCAACCGGCAAAGTGAATATTTGCAACCGTAGAGTGAACATCTACATCCGAACCAAAGTGAAGTGAAAAAATTGTGTAAAAGTTCAGTGCATCGCGCAATGAGCATAGAGTTTTGGATTTTGTAAGTAATACAAAGAAGAATAACCTTTGTGAATCTGTATACATTATCCTTAGTTATTTATAACATTTTAACTTTAAATAATAATTAAATTAAATTTTTACAATGGCAACTCCTGTTTTAAAGAAGGAATATCTAGATATGATTCTGGAATATTCTGGAGAACCTACAATGTTAAGTAGATTCATATCAATTTGTGACAAAATAGTTGCTAAATTTTATGTAGCTAGTAATCCCGAAGACTTTCAAAATGAATATTTGATGTCAACGATTTTAGCTAAGTTAAAAGGATCTGCTTTAGAACTAGTTGTAAGTTCTAATAGTTATGCTTGGTTAGATGTAAGGAAAACAATTTTATCTTGTTATTCAGACAAAAGAAATTGCTTTACATTAAATCTCGAAATGGCTGAACTAAAACAAGAAGTCAATGAATCACCATTTAAATTCTATGACAGAATACAAAAATTGTTAAACCTGCAAATAGCATATTTTGTAAATAAAGAAGTAGGCAACCATTTGGTACTATGCGAGTACGTCCAAAAATTAGCTCTACGAGTTTTATTAAGAGGGCTACAGGAACCATTAGGTTCTCTTATGAGAACGAAAAATCCCACAACTTTGGGTGAGGCACTTAACATGCTTACAAACGATTTCCAGTTTAAAAAAAACGGATTATTTCAAACAAACCGTTCCAACATTCCACCAAAAAACCAATATATGCCAATCCGTAAACCAATACCTAACCATCAGTCTCAACAAAACCCTTACAAACAATTGCATCAACCACCACAACCCAATTCTAACTATGGACACAGACAACCTTACAATCAGACACAAAAACATTTCGTAACTAATTATACTCCAAAAGCAGATCAAAGTTATCGACCCACGCCAATGAGCATTTCGACTAGACAAACGGGCACCGCGATTAGACAAAATAAGTTATACCAGATGACCGGCAAGCAGGTTGACCAAGAAAGCGATGACCACGCGATGTACGAACTGACGAGGCAAATACCTAATATTTCCTTATCAGACCAGGATGTAACAGACGAGAACTCGGAAGGACAATGTTTTGACTACAACTACACTGACGAAGACTGTGAAGATAACCACTTAACCTCACAACCCGAAGAGAATAATTTTTTAGAGATAACCAACTCAGGAACCGATTTTCGATAATGAATGTGAGGAGTGATAACAATTAGTTACCTTTTATATACGATCCGAATACTAACTTTAAAATATTAATCGACACAGGTAGTACACGATCTTTTATAAGAAAATCATTAGGCCTAAAATGTTTTAAAACAAGTATAATTAAGGAACCCTTTGAAGTAACCACTGCACATGGCGTTTCAAGAGAAAACTTTAGTTGTAAACTACCTTTGTTATTTAAAAAGGCAATGAAATTTTACCTGTTTGACTTCCATAAACAATTTGATCTATTGCTAGGTTTGGATAACATTAAAGATTTGGGAATACATTTAGATTTTATAAATAATAAGCTAATCTTGTGTGGTAAGAAGATTCCTATTCACTATTTTAACACTGAAGAAGACGTATCACAAAAAAGAACAGACTCTGTTAAACAACAAATTTCAAGTTACATAGTACAAGCTAGAACCAGTCAAATTATGAAAATTTCAGTAAATAATATAAATAACGGTGAAGGAGTGTTAGCATATAAACAAATAAATGGGTTAGAAATTCCTCAATGTTTAGTAACAGTACTTAACGGCGAAGCTCTTTGTCCCATTACTAACAACACAACAAGAAATATTAAATTGACTATAAATGAAAGATTTAAATTAGAACCCCTAAGTGATTACAATATTTATGAACCAAAAACATTGGACAATAAAATTAATTTTAATACGACTGATTACAAAAGTCGAAAAAATATTTTTGATTTGTCAAAAATTAGAGTAGAACACATGAATTCGGAAGAAAAAATTGCCATTACTAAATTACTACAAGAGTACGCAGATATTTTTCATGTTGACGGAAATAACTTGACCTTCACTAATCAAATAAAACATATAATTCAAACCACGGACGAAATTCCCGTATATTCTAAAAACTACAGATATCCAGAAATTTATAAAAACGAAGTTAACAAACAAATTGATGATATGCTGAATCAGGGAATTATTCAACCTTCTCAATCCCCGTGGAACTCTCCAGTTTGGATTGTACCCAAAAAGCAGGACGCCTCCGGTAAACAAAAATTTCGACTAGTAATAGACTTCAGAGGCCTAAACTCAAAAACAATTGATGACCGATTTCCTTTACCAAATATAACAGATATTTTAGACAAATTAGGACGATCTCAATATTTCTCGACATTGGACTTAGCTTCAGGATTTCACCAAGTGGAAATGGACCCAGACAGTGTAGAAAAAACAGCATTTTCAACAGAAACCGGACATTACGAATTCTTAAGAATGCCTTTTGGTCTAAAAAACAGTTCTCCCACATTTCAGAGAATTATGAACAATGTTTTAAGGGGAATTCAAAATGAAACATGCTTAGTATATTTAGATGACGTCATAATTTATTCGACTAGTCTCCAAGAACACATACAAAGACTTAGGGAAGTTTTTGACAGACTAAGAAAAGCAAATTTTAAAATTCAGTTAGACAAAACCGAATTTCTTAGAAAAGAAGTAGCGTATTTAGGTCACTTAGTAACAGCAGAAGGTGTCAAACCAAATCCAGATAAAGTGAAAGCAATTAAAAACTACCCAATTCCAAAAACCACCAAACAAATTAAGGGATTTTTAGGTCTATTGGGATACTATAGAAAATTTATTAAAAATTTTGCTGGAATTACTAAACCTTTTACAAACTGTTTGAAAAAAGGTGCAACAATTAAAATAGACGATTCAAATTATATGAACTGTTTTGAAACTTGCAAGAATATATTATCTAATGAACCTTTGTTACAATATCCAGATTTTGAAAAAGAATTTAATTTAACTACGGATGCTAGTAATTTTGCGATCGGAGCAGTGCTTAGCCAAAATAAAAACGGAGCTGATTTACCTATAGCCTATGCGAGTCGAACGTTAAGTGATAGCGAAGTCAATTATTCGGCGATAGAAAAGGAATTACTTGCTATAGTATGGGCAACTAAATATTTTCGGCCCTATATCTACGGAAGAAAATTCAAAATTTATTCGGACCATAAACCTTTACAATGGCTTTTTTCAGTCAAAGAACCAAATTCTAAACTTCTTCGGTGGAGACTTAAATTAGAAGAATACGATTACCAAATAGTGTATAAAAAGGGCAAGTTAAATCAAAATGCTGACGCACTTTCTAGAATACAACTAAACGTTAGCGATACCAGTCCAGTGAACTCAGGATCAACGACCGATCAACAAACAGTAGCAGAATCAGTAAACTTATATTTTCCGGAATTAGACGAAGGACTTCCAGAAGTAGACGATGCTCAATCGATGTTAGCCAACATAGATGAAACGGAAGATATCTTAGTCGACTTGGCAGCAGCAGAAGATAACGCTGAAGATAACGACCAGACGTTACATTCAAATTATGAAGGTAACACAGTGATTGAAATGCCAATTTTGGATGAACCTGTTAATTTTGGAAAAAAACAGATAATAATATCTCTTGTAAACTATAACCCCAAAAAAGTAAAAATACAAAAATTATTTAACAACAGTAAAACAAGATTCATTGTAGAGATATCTAAAAATAATTTCGATAATGATGCCGTAAATTTTGTAAAACAATATTTAATACCAAATATAAAATATAGTATATACTTTGAAAACGACATTTATGAAAAATTTGCAACTTGCATAGCCAGACATTTTAAAAATTCGCAGCTATGGTTAATTAAATGCACCACAAAATTAGTGGACATAACCGATGAAGAAGAGGTTCGGGAAATCATAAAAAATTATCACGTAGGGAAAACCAACCATCGTGGAATTCAGGAAACATACGAACAAATAAAAAGGAGATATTATTGGCCAAATATAAAAAATCATATTCAAAATTTTGTAAACAACTGTGACATTTGCTTAAAAACAAAGTACGAGAGGATACCCTTAAAGCTAGAAATGAATTTAATACCAACAGCTACGAGACCACTACAGATAATGCACGTGGACAGTATTACGCTTGATAAGCAAAAGTTTCTAAGCATTGTTGATAGCTTCTCTAGATATGCGCAGATGTATTGTATTGCAGGTGCACAGGCTGTCGAAATAGTCAGCAAATTCTTGGAGTTTTTTTCTCATCATGGCATACCAGAAGTTATAGTAGCAGATAACGGCGTGGAATTTAATAACAGGTTAGTAAAAGAAATGATGGATTTACACAAAATAAAAATTCATTTCATAAGCACACAACATCCACCATCGAATGGGATGGGAGAAAGATTACATTCTACACTAATAGAACATATAAGATTATTAAACAACCAATCTGAATTTAAAAATGAAACAATAAAAAATAAAGTAAAATATGCAATAATCGCCTACAACAACAGTATACATTCTGTAACGAAATTAACTCCCTTTGAAATTTTAAATGGACACAAAAATTCCAATTCACTTTTAGATATTGACGTTGAGAGACAAGTTATGAATGATTACGTTGCCACCCACAAAGAAAGGACACACAGATTGTATGAGATTATTAGAGAAACAAACCAAAATACAAAGGAAAATATTTTAACTAAAAGGAATGTCAATAGAGAATTAGTACCCGAAATTCCATCTGATGTTTATGTCAAAACTGTACAGAAACAAAATAAAACTAAAAACAAATATAATAAAGAAGAAGTTACTTCAGTAAACGCGGAATTAAAAACGGCAAAAATTAAAGGGAGACACCTAACACCAAACAAAAATCCATCTATCAAAAATTAAAAGACCAAGGAAAATCAGTAAAATTCCAAAATCTAATGATCCTTCTATAAATCCTGTTCCAGGTCCCTCCTCTTCCTTCAGGGAGTAATTAAAGATAAGCTAGAGATAATTTATGTAGAAAATAAAGTTAATATTAAGAAAACTAGGTATACTTCAACCAAGTATAATTTCCACAAAATAATTGTTCAGTGAAATATAAAAAATTCATCAGTTCTATAATAATAAATTACCATTAGAGCCATAAATAGAAAATATGTGGGCATTTGAAAGTGTAATAGACGTAAGTTGTAAAATTAGAGCTAAAGAAATAGTATATTTGCTGAAATTGCTTATTGTAAATGAAATAGACTATAATATTTATAAGTTGTTATCTGTACCAACCAAATATGAATCAGGATATATAACTGTAATTCCTAGAGTTAATGTCTAACTCTAAGTTAGGTAAGGTTAAACTCTTAGGTTTAAACAGTAATTGTAAGAACAAAATTCATTCAAAATCTCTATGCTCATTGGAACAAATAACTAATCATAATCTTAATTGCGAAACATCTATAATACAATCCGGCAAGACGGACAGCTGCAAATATACTGCATTGGAGATTCCTGAAAATTTAATAATATGGATTCCTGAAATGAACCAATATTTGGCAATTTTACCTCAAAAGGAAACCTTAAAATTTATGAGTCAAAAGGAAACTACAGCAACTACACTTCAAGGTATCTACTTAATCAGTCCCAACAATGATTCAATTTTTTATCAAAATAAACAATTGTATCATTCATCAGAAACAAAAGGTGGTCATCCACGATTCCTAGATGCCTCTGGATTACATCATGAAGTCAGTCAACGACCAGAATTCTCCATTAATCTAAAGAAATTGGACATAGAAAAAATTAATTTAGACGCTATATCAAAAATTCAACAACATTCAGTTATTACAACAAAAATCAGCATTTGGACCATCATCATATTCGGAAGTCTTCTCCTGGTGATTATTTATATTGTGTTTAAAAGATTTTCGGGAAAGGACCAACGTCAACCCAGCACTCAACCACCCCCGGAAGTTTTGTTTAGGGATGGAGGAGTTATATAGACAATTATTGTAAACTTTGCTAGATTTAGTGTTAGACTTAGCTATATTTAATGCTGACAATTTAGCTTTTATCACAGTAAGCATTTTCATGTACCTAGAGAAGAAAGAGCAGAAGCTCAGTGTGAATCGAGGTCTCACTCAGTTCGGATCTCAATACATATGAGACGAACTTGAATAATTATTATAAGTTTTAAGTGGATATTAAAGTCTTATTTTAATTATTAAAAAAGTTGTTTTTTAAAAAGCGACGTCCCCGAAACAATACCATAACTTATATACATACACATTCACGCGCGTTTGTTTATCTGTGTTTGAATGGCATCTTAAAAATTCGTTATACACTCTCTAGTATAGGTTTCAATACAAACGCCAATCAAACAGTTCATTTCTGATTGAAATTTGCTAACAAGCATTACAAGAGGTTCTTCAATAGGGTAGAAAAGCTATTCCTCCTTTGAAACGAACGCCACCGTATTTTCGCACCGAAATAAACCAATAACGATAGCTTATGTTTGTTTAAAATGCATTCCGCTGTACCGCTTTTATCGTTCCGTGTCGTGTCGATGCAACAGCAAGCCAGCCAGCGGGGTAATTATTTGAAATCAAATTTCAAAGCAAATCTTTGCCAGTGAATGCATATCGTATTTTGTCCTTTCTACGTTGCATAGCTCCAAGTGCAGGCTGAGCGGTTAATGCTGAATCTGACACTTCATGTTGTACCGGTTTCCTTAATCTTCAGGGAAGAAAATAAACAAAGAGAACCCCACCTGTCTCCCTGATATGACTCGGTTGAATTTAAAAAGAAAATCAATATCAAATATATCTTTCACCTCACATGTTTTTTAAAAATCTAATATATATATATATATATATATATATATATATATATGCGAAAATTAATCTGACAGCGTGCAGGGATTATGAGGGTGTAATCAGATTTTTAAAAAACATGTGAGGTGAAAGATATATTTGATATTGTTTTCTTTTTAAATTCAACCGAATCATATCAGGGAGACAGGTGGGGTTGTCTTTGTTATATATATATATGGGCGAATTGTGTGTGCGTGTGTGTGTGTGTGTTTGTGTGAGTGAGTGTATGTGCGTGTATGGGCGAATTGTGTGTGCATGTGTGTGTATGGGTGCGCTCGCGTGCTTATGTGAGTACGATGTAGGGTCAAAAGGTTCCAAGAATTAGTCAATGAAACTTATTGAAAGCACGTGTAATATTTTAACCTTATTTTGCTTCGAAGTTCCCTCCTCCTGCGTGTACACACTTCTTCCATCGTTCTTACGATGGAAACACTCCCGAAAGCCATTTTTTAGAAACTTCGTTTAGCTGCTTCGTCGCATTCTCCATCACCTAATACGAATCAGTGAAACAATGTCTCTTCAATGTCATTTTCAGTCGTGGAAACAGTTAAAAATCCGACGGTAAAAAACAAGGTGCTTTCTTTAAGACCCTCAGACGAAACGTCAGTCTGTTGGAAATTAAAAACATCACCAAGAAAGGAGAAATTTCGCTTGGACTTGAATTATTACTACAGTATAATTTCAATAATATATATTTGAATAATTAATTATTAATAATCATTATTATTATCGGGTTCGGTGGTCGATGTGGCTAAAGCACCGGGTCTGCTGCGTCTCTGATCTGCGCACTTCAAGGTTCTTCGTTTGAGCCGCAGTTGCTCCCGTTAGTTTTCACTTACCGTTAATACATCGTCATCATAGTATAAATGGCATAAGTGAAGCAACAAAAAAAATTCCCTATAGGGTTAATTGGGAGAGAGAACCTGTCAGTCATAATTTCGCATAAAGGCAATAATCATTCATTTCTCTCTCTCCCCCTTCTCCCTCTCTTTCTCTCTCTAGTAAAATTTTTGTTTCCTTTTGTTTCTTTTTATTGTTTAGCATACACGTAGCCTATTTATTATCTTTCGTGCCTTTAGTTTCAAAAAGAAAAATCATATCACTGGCCACGAATTCACTAGAAATTATCAGTTCACTTCATGAATATCAATTATGTATATTCGGCAAATGTGACTTTTTTTTACATGCTATTAGTGATATAATGAGTTCCTGTTTTCTCCGTCATATTAGATGAAAAAATATGGATATCATGCCACAATTTAATTCAATACGAATTTATACCTGAAGGGAAAACAGTTAAAGAACTGCACAAGATCCTGAAACGGGTACGATATGCAGTTAGATGAAACGACCTAAAAACTGGTTTTTGTTGCATGACAATGCCCCGTCACGTCGGTCTTTGATGGTGAAACAATACCTTGCTAAGCACAATATAACCACTCTACAACACCCTCGGTATTCTCCCGACCTTGCACCACCGGATTTACTGATCCTACTTCGTGTATATATATTAGCGCGCGTGTGTGAGCGCGCGACTGTTTGATATCTTCTTTAAAGTTCTTTTTATCTTAAAAAATCTGTCGGTGGTCAGGGTTCGTTTTTGTAATTTCGGTACAGTTTGAACTTTAAATACGCTAATTTATGTCGTCTTAATTAAAAGTTTCCACAAAAACTTTACTTTACTTTAAGCAACACTTATTTTTAGCTTCTCAGCCGTTCGACGTCGAGCAACACAGCACAGCCGTGCTCATCCCAAAATGGCGTCCTCTCTGGCATCAGTCCGCAGTGCTGCGCACTGGAGAAGATGGCCAGCAGATCCATCACCCTGTGAGCACAGAGGGCATGTCGAGGAATCCACTATACCATGGCTCTGCAGATAGCCATGACCTGTCGACATCCTAAAGGTATCCACAGCCATTACTCGGTGCAGCTTATTGGGGATAGGCTTTGATAAAATCGGTTCCCATCTTTTTCCAGTCACCCTCCAGGAATCCGCGATGACCTTTCTTACGCGAGAAGACCGAGTTTGATAAAAACTTGCACAGCTTTACAGCGAAATCCGATATTAAGATTGGAAGTTAGATGACGTCAATTTTTTAACTAAGTTGACAATTTTAAACGCTAATATATGCAGTTTTATCGCTGACTACGATTGTGAAATCACTTTCCCATAAGTCGCAGTATAAATAAATATTGTTGGAAATTTGCTTTCATAATAATTAGCTGCGTGCACGTTTCATAACCGAGCGAAACGAACGAGGATCTAGTTTTTTATGTGTGTTTGTTACGCAAACTGGTCAAAAGATTGAACGATTGTTTTGAAATGTGGTACGAAGGTGTTTTCGATGATGCCCGAAAGCAGGAAAGGAGAGTATTTAAAAAACTTTTTCATTATAAATTTAATCATCTCAAAGATATTTGTTGTTTTTTTAAGGGACAAAATTTAAGGTACTTTACGGACAAAGTTTTTCTAGATTATGTACGTTTTCTGGATTTGCTCTACTAGGTAAAAAAAGTACACGTTTGGAACTCGGGGAGTTACCGACGGAAGTAAAGCTTTTGTTAATGGTACTTTTGCTGAATGCATAATTATTTTGAAGATATGTTAAAAAATATCTTGTTTTCTTAATAAATATGTGAATTTAGCTTACATATTATTTACTGTAGTTGTAGTAAAAGATCAGATGTTTACTATAACTACTGATATTAATTCCTAACGATCAGCTGGTTTAATTGAACAGCTGGTACGTCTCAAATTATGTTGTTAAAAACTAGCAATATTAACAACAGTTATTATAAACGTTTATATTTATTTCGAATGTATTATAAACAGTTACAAAGTGCACGTGTTCTTCAACTAAGGAAAAATACCGAAACCAAAGCAACACAAAGTTTTCATATCCATTTATGTTATTCATTTTTTGTCAGCATCGTTGCTCATTTCAAGGGCCCGGATAAGGACCATCATGGTAATGAAACCTAATCATGGTCCTCTAAGGACCATAATGGCCATTTTCCTATGGAAATTCGCTAATAAGTAATATTAAACCGTGTTTATCTTCCTCACGAATAGGCTTTTTGTCTAAAGTTCTAATAAATTCAATACATTTCTGCCAACAGATATATCGGACGATACAAAGATTTTATCGCAGATCCTTGAACGTGTCCTGGCACATTCATTGTCCTGGCGAAATGGGATACACGTGATAACCACCCCTATACGCTGCCTTTATCGCCCTACGTGTTTTAAAAGGTCAACGTTATCAAAACGGAATTTTTACGAAACGCTTTGTCTCCCACCCTCGGCGTTAAAATAATTTTTGAAGTGTATTAAATGTACTTAAAGCTCGCGATGGAACTTTTAATTATACTTTCTTAATTGCGAAAGACATTTTGCAAGAAAAAAATTAATTGCTTACTTTAATTTCAAAAAGTAATTAGTAACTTTCTTATTCTAAATTTAATTATTTCGCAGAGTGTTTGAGTTGTTTTCTTAATAATTCTGATTTCCCGTCTTAAGGAACGATGTTACGGACAAAGTTCTGCTAGATTACGTTCGTTTTCTGGGTTAGCTCTATTAAGCAAAAATCCCGTTTAGAATGGTTGCTTGAAGCACAAGTGAGATTACGTGACGAGTTGTAAGCAGACTTTTTAATCGTCGATGCGGATAATTTAATAATCGCGCACACAGCTGTCTCGCTAACGTCGAATTTCAAAAATGGAAAAACAAAGATATTTGTAAACACATATTCAAAGTACTTATACTCGTATATTCAGCAAAGATATCATTAACAAAATTTCTGTTACTGGATCAAAAATAAAAATATTGTATCATGTTTTCTCTTCCTTTTTATTTTAATTACGATAATTTGTTCAGAAACGCGACAAATTAACATAGCTAGTTTTTAACAACATAACCTAAAACTTATTACAGCCTATCAGCTGTTCAATGAAATCAGCTGATCATTACGAATTAATGTAAAACACGACAAATTAACAAAGCATAACATAGCATAGCATTAACATAGCCAGTTTTAACAACATAACCTAAAACTTATTTTAACCTATCAGCTGTGGATGAAATCAGCGGATCCTTACGAATTAATAATAAACACGACAAATCAATATAGCTAGTTTTTAACAACATAACCTAAAACGTATTATAGCCTACTACCTGTTCAGTGAAATCACCTGATCGTTACGAATTAATATAAAACACGACAAATTAACATAGTTGTTAACAACGTAACCTAAACGTATCAGCTATTCAATAAAATCATCTGATCGTTACGAACTAATATAAAACACAACGAATTAACATAGCTAGTTTTTAACATCATAACCTAAAAGTTATGGTAGTCCATCATCTGATCATTAAGAATTACTATAAAACAACTGATCTTTTACTATAACTATCAATAAAAATTTGTGCACTCGCATTACGCGACGCGAATCCAACCAATTATTTGTAACCCTGACCGCAATTATTTGTTACTTTTTGTCTTAACCGTTTTTTGTAATAAATACAATAAAAACGCAGCCATTGTTAATTTTTGATTTTTTTCGATTCACTCCCGTACCATAAACATTTAATTGATTTACTTGATATCTGAGAAAAAACCGATAAACCGATTTTTCGTCGATACTTTTTGAACTTGATTTTCGGAAAAGTATTTCTTGAATATGAGAAAGTTTTTTGTGTAATGTTTTTCTGTAAATTTCCACATATCTTTAATTTGAATTATTGTTTACACGTTTTCTATAGTTTAGTCCCTTTAATTAAGCCTACGTACATGGAAGGGAAACATGGAAGGGAATTTCTGCAACTAAGTCTGTAGGATAACGGACAACGGACCGTTCCTACAAATATGACATGTGCGCAGGTTCGAGCCTCCTTACTGCCGTTAGCTTTTTTCTATATGTTAAGACAAACCGTTTCTTCAGTACTCTAACATTGTCTGACCCCGCTCTACGACAGCGCTTATAATATTTTCCGCCAATTTAACCGGTAACCGTAATATTTACGAAAAATGTTACCTGACCAATTGTTTATAGCAAATTTTATGCTCTTTTTCCGTGAAACATTCAAAATTATTTTAGGCATTTCTGTTCAACCAGTATTAGAGGAAACAGCCAGCAATTACACTCGTCATCGTTAAATCAAAGTCCGCCATCTTGAAACGGGATTGAATGGGAAAAAATCTTACGCACATTCGGGCGTTATAAAGGTACCGCCATATCAAATTTCGAAACAATCGGTCAATGCGTTTGGCCGAAACGGTAGTGAATCGGATAGTGTCGTTCGGGATTTATAACAGGTAATTCCATACCAAATTTTAAAAGAATCGGTCAATGCTTTTAGAAAAATCTGCGTACATATGTCAACGATAAATCAGATGCCGTCATCTTGAAACGGAAGTGAACTTGAAAAAACTTATATATAGGCTACGTCTTTTGGGCTTTATACAAGGTACCTTCGTATCTAATTTACAAACAATTGGTCAATACGTTTGGTCAAAATTGCGTAAAAATTTAGAACGGTCGAATTGAAAGATAGATCTCTCTTTTCACTCGATCTATAAATACATTTTACGACTTTTCAGAACTGAATTAGAGATCATATGCTTTCTAAAACGCCCGGGTTTGGGTCTTATCATGACGACCGCTCCAACAGCTTATATTTTCCAATAAAAAGCTCGCGTACCAACATTACCATATTTTACCAAACAAAGCACTTCCTGTTTGATTATCTATACAAGGAAAGCTTTTCACAAAAGAAATATCGCGGGAGGAAATAATTTAATTTTAAATTTACGGAACAAAGACGGAGAAAGAAAAAAACTAATAAGCCTGTTGTTAAAAATGCGCACTTTGAAATACATCCGTTCAGTTTCACGGTTGGCAGCACTGATTGAATTCGTTACGCCTGTGTGTATCAGCTGATAACATTTACTGTTTAGATACGTTTCAAAGCTTGAATTTATACGATTTTCTGAGAGAATGTGGATAATAAAAACTAATTTAATTTGTTTTATTTCAAAACTGGGAGACTTTTCAACCAGAATTTTCAAAGCAAAGAATAATTCAATTTTTTTTAATGCACCAAAAGCACGGCCATGGAATATTAACGTGTAGAATCTTGCAGCAAAATTTTCAAATACAGTTAAATAGATTGTAAGGTCTATTTACTGAAGCGTCTCCACCCATGTCCTTGCAGCTTGCAGCTTTCTTAGCGGCAGATAGTCCAACTACTTGGACTTTAGCCTCTGATACCGAGCACGGTTTTATTCAGTGGCATGACTGCAAGTCATCTCCTCGAGTAACAAGCACACTAAATGTATTTTGAACACCTCGTCAGTAAATAATAGTAACCCATGAACATGCAATCAAGAAAATAATAAAAACTAAAGGACTTGTTAACAATAAAAAGAAAAAATACAACACAACCAAATTACAAATAAAATGACGGATAAACAAAATAATATATTAAGGGTAAGCAACTGTCTCGCTGACCTGATAGAAGCGAATTTCCAGTATTTTTCTTCATCTTACCCTTTTTTGAAATTCTAATTTAAATATCGTACTCATTATTAAAAATTGTATGCATTAAGACTATAAACTTTAAAATTACATTAAAAATTTTTTAAAAACGAACCCTGACCGCAGTCAAATTACATTTCTTAAAACCAAACGTGTTTTGAAAATTCAAAACGCCGATTTAGGCAGTATTTAACGCTGATTACGACGGTGAAATCGGATTTTCAAAAATTTTAAGTCAAAAATAATACGATTTTTTAAAGATTTGAAATGGCAACCATTTTCAAAATGTTGAACCAATTTCGCTAGTTAACGAACTTGTTCGAGCTATTACTATAATCCATTTTGTACCAAATTTGTGTAAAATCAAACAAAAATTACAAACGTAAGCGCGCTAAAACGCACACGCGCGCGCGCGCGCACACACACACACACACATTTTGAAAAAGTGATCTTGAAGTCAGGATCGGTGCTCATTTCAAGATTCCGGGTATGGGTCTTACCATGATTACGACCGCTCTGACAGCTAATTTTTTCATTGGATATTCACAAATAATTGTCTACTAAAGTTGTTCCCTATTTTGCTGTGTACAGGATATTACTTCATTCAAAGTTTAACCGAATTTCAACCCTAAAAGTTTATTTTCGTCAAATACGGTTTCGCTTTAGTTCAGCTGCTTTCCAAATTTAGTTTGCCCTCTTCTTCCCTCGGTTAGTAAATCACGAATCTCTCAACGCAGAACGTTACTGCCTTGTATTAATTATAGATAATAGAGGACTATCGGGCGTTTAGTTTAAGGGTAGGGTTGTCCCATGGGTATACTGTAATATGTTAGCCGTACACCTTAACACGAAACGCTTATCTCTCTCTCTCTCTCTCTCTCTCTCTCTCTCTCTCACTCACTTACCTTCCCCCTCTCTCCCTCTCTCTCCCTCTCCTCTCTCCTCTCTCTCTCTCTCTCTCTCTCTCTCTCTCTCTCTCTCTCTCTCTCTCTCTTTCTCTCTAATAAAAATTTAGTGTGCTTATTTAATTGTTTATTTTATTGTTATATTATTATTTATTTTACTATTTATTTCAATGTTTAATTAATTGTTTATTTTATTGTTATTGTTTATTTGATTATTGTATTAGTAATGTAATTGTTTACTTTATTGTTTAATTGTTTATTTAATAGTTCACGTAATTTTTTAGCCTGCAAGCAGCCTATTTATTATATTTCCTGCCCTTAGTCTCACGTCCCTTAGTTTCACACGCAGAAATTACAGTACTGAGCCATAAATGCACTAGAAATACTCAGCTCACTGGTAGACTTAAATTCACTTATAAATACCAATGAAGTATATAGGCAATCGTGACTCTTTTACATGGTATTCATTATATAGCGACTTTCTGTTTTTTCCATCATACGTGAACGTGATATTACTATTTTGAAATTAGCTTCCGATAGGTCAGCGAAACAGCTGTGTGCGGTAACTATAACTCATTGAAATTTACGTTTTACAAGCAGTACACAAATATTAGTACTGCCACAATTTTCAAAACTGAAATTGAGGAAGAATAAACGACAGGAACTTTGTGAAAGCTGAAATTGACGGATATAACATGAAACAGCTGAACGCTTCCTATACCCTGACAGGAGAGCATTTTTCTTATTAATGCTGCCGTTCTTCCCTCCTCTTTCCAGGGTCTGTAATTGTGGTTATTTATTTCGCATGACAATTTCCCCGACTGCTAGCATGGTTCAGGGGGTCATTTTTTTTTGGCGTAATGGGTCTGAATATTCCCAGGGATAGGGCCCATAACCAAACAGTAAGACCACAGCGTATTGTGTACAAAGAGAGATTTATTAATAGAAATACCACACTGAATTTTATCTTGGTTGTGTGTTGCGTTTAACTTTCTGAAAAAACGTAAATAAAAATAAATTATGCTATTAGTTCCATTGGAAAATGACATCATAACAGGAAAAAACAAACCTGATCGAAGTTTTAAAATAATGCTCGCAAGAGGACATCCCGATAAAAACTACTTTTTTTTGACTCAGGGGACTTAAAAACGTAATAACAACGGGTCGCAGCTATCTTTTGACGTGATAGAAGCCAATTTCCTGTATTTTCGCCCGGAATCGAACCTTCACATCTTCACACCACCTACACTACGGAAACTACGAAGAAGTTTGACCGACGTAAATATATGAAATGAATCGTTGATTTAATTTTGATAAATACGTAATAGTAAAAGAAAAGTTGTTTTATATTAATTCGTAACGATAAGCTGATTTCATTGAACAACTGAAAGGCTATAATAAGTTTCAGGTTATGTTGTTAGAAACTAGCTATGTTAATTTGTCGTGCTTCTACTTGAACTATTTTTTTCGATTCAGGGGATTTGAAAACGTAATAATAGTAAGTCGCAGCTGTCTGACGTGATAGAAGCCAATTTCCTGTATTTCCACCCGGGAGATCTCACAACTTGCGCTACCCCACACCACTACACTACGGAAACTACGAAGCAGTTTGACCGATGTAAATGTATGAAATGAATCGTTGATTTAATTTTGATAAATATGTAATTGTAAAAGACCAGTTGTTCTATATTAATTCGTAACGATCAGCTGATTTCATTGAACAGATGACAGGTTATGAGTTCCAGAAACTAGCTATGTTAATTTATCGTGCTTTCGAACTAATTACCGTAACAAAAAGGAAGAGGAAACACGATTGATGATTTTTATTTTTGGTTCGATAACAGATATTGTTTTTAACAACATAACCTAAAAATTATTTAACGTTAATTACAATGTGAAATCAGTTTTTCAAAACATTGAAACGTAAAAGAAAAACTTTTTTTACATTCGCTTCCAACAGGTGAGCGAGACAGCTGCGTTCAGAATTATAGATATTTCATTTATTGAACGCACAGTCATTATTTGGAGAAACTCCATAATATCCAAGAAAATTCGAACGTATATATAGTTTCACAAAAATCCTTTTTTATATAATGACGTTAAAAATTATTAAAGTGCGCTTATATATTAACACAGTTGATGTTAGAACGGGAAGGAAGAAGGTAAAGAAAGGAAGGAGTGTAAGGTCAGTGAGCAGCAGGTTGCGAAAACCCCTAAACCGTAGGCTTGAATAAGCAACAGGGGTTGAAGTTAGTCTGTGCATTTAAATAAAAATTAGGGTTTTTACAATCCCTTCTCCCTTTCAGTTCTAATATCAGCTTTGTTAGTAAGTAAGAACATTTTATAATTTTTAACTACACTAAGTGTGAAGCTGCCTCAAGGTGAAACATAAGTCAGTGAATAAAAAAAAATTTTTATGAAACTATATAACTGGATATTATCATTGAATGTAAACTGACAAGAAGTACAGCCACCATAATAAAAATCTTACTCGATATCAGAGGCTAAAGTCCAGTTCCAGCCGCTAAGAATGCTGCGACTTTGAAGGACAGAAGGAAAACGTTTGAGAAAATAGATAGTACTATTGTCTATTTAACTAGAGTTGAACACTTTGCCGCAAGATGCCATCAGCAGCGAGCACTCACAAATGTCTCACAAGGGTTATCATTCTAGAAAGTTTATATTCAATATGTAGTTTCACCAAGTACCGAATGTGTGTTCATTAAATTACGGTATTTTTTACGATGGCCGATCTTTTTGATTACCAAAATCAATTTGTTGACAAGTTTTAATCAAATCGTACCGAAATTGAGGAAACGAGTATAAAAAAGAAATTAATCTTTGAGGCGGTTCTCGTACCAAGACAGAAGTAGAGCTGAAGAAATCCAACACTTCAGATTCGGAAACCACAGAAATCGATTCGATTTTAAGACTTGGAGCGCGAAACATCTCAAAAACGTTTATTACGGCGAAACGTCGTAATAATGTTTCTTCTAGAAACAGTTGTGTCTAAATAGACGAACGCCTATTTCCAATGTAATTTATTTTTTTCATTCGTAAATGAATACAATTAAACTAAATCCAAACATGGGGTCTATCGAAGAAGAATATCAACATTTTGGAATGTTGTAAAGTTATTTAGTTTAGGCTATACCTCCTTGTTTTTTTACGAATGACAGTGATATTGTTCAAATTAAAGGGATGACCAGATTATAATAAATGATTCGCAAAATTTCAGTCATTTTCCCGTACTTCCAACAAATAAAATGTTGTTTAACGCGAGTTACTCGATATACAGGGTGTTTTAAAAAGAACTCCCTAGTTTTAATGTGCCCTAGAATCTGTACAAAAGGACATCAACTGTCAAAGTTTTTCTGATGTAAATGTGGGAATTCAATTCCTGCAGTTGGCAGGCCTGCGTGACCTTGAGAATAACGACGACAGCGCTCAGTTCAGTGCAATGGCTACTCCGCAACTTAAGGCGCAATGTGTCATTTGGCTTGTTCAAACTGAGTTTGTTATAACAGTACAAAGTAATTGTATTACAATATCATTACAGTAACCGTGTGCGCGCAGCTCTTGACACTCGCTTTCCGGAAAGGTGGATAGACAGGGCCACCAAAGAGATTGGGAATCGTGGGCCCAATCTCTTGGCCACCACGAATCCCGGAATTAACCCCACTTTTGAATTTTTCATTTCGGGACACAAAAAAATGTTGCGTACGCTGAAAAGATCCGTGACAGCAACCATTTACGGGAAAGAATCATCGCAGCGGTCGAGACAGTTAAACCTGCTATGTTGGTGAATACCTGGCGTGAAGTAGAATATCGTTTCGACCTGTGTAGGGCAACAAATTAAAAACGGTAGGATCCCAAGTTGAACATTAAAAAAAACTTGAAGAGTACATTCTCTTTCATTTTATGTTGATGTAGTTTTGTCACTAATTTCACTATTATATTTACACATAATACTAGTGAGTTATTTTTCAAACACCCTGCATTTTAGAAACTCTTTTGTATCGAAAATGTCACAATGCATACTGCATATCATGCACGTTATTGTTTTACAATTAAACAACAGAAATTAATGAACTGCATATTGTACCCGCTGAACCCAGTGCAGTTACTGGTTACCAGTAATTAAATTCTCCGAGTGGGGACCGCCTATGCCAGCGGCATGACAGGGATATAGTCTACCGCAAAGTTTTATTTTTATTTTGATTGTAATTAAAAAGCGACACTAGCTCTGCGGACTGCCGTTCAACTAAACCACAGAAAATTAAAACCGACATTAGAGTAGTAGTTGGACATTAACACGTTCACGACGACGGCCGTTTTTACATAACATTTTGTGTTACGGTAATTAACATAAAATGTCAACTACAGTACATTTTTTCCGTAAATTTGTTAGAGTATGTGTCTATATAACATTTTAGGTGAAATTCAACCGGGAAAAAACTGTATTCTACATATTTCATAGGTTACGTCCGTGCGTCACTGGTGGCAAACGACGCCTATTTGTATACCATTTCTGTAATAGGCGTAGTGTGTCACTGGTGGCAATTGTTATTGATCCGTAAAAACATAAAGTTTCAAGTAAAAGATTCTGTAAGTTATATGGTTTCTTCTACCGATGTCTTGGTGTTATAATGGTCAATAAATAGATGTTATTATTTTGAACGTGTTTTAATTTTAGTTTACCAATAAAGGTCACCAAGATAAAGAAAAAAAATCAGTAGGCCAAAATATAATATTACTTCATTATATTTAAAATTAAGTTTAAAAATTAAAATGATGCTTCTAACATTTCTATTTAATTTAAATTTATCCTCTTAAATTACCTATAAGGAGTGCCAGGGTAAAGAAAAATACAATAGATCAAAGTCTAATCCGATTAGGGTTACTCTAGCATACTTTAAAATGGTAGTACAACACAATTCTATGCTTCAAAAGAAGGCGTCATTACAAATAAGCCCATATGAAGAGAGTGCGTCATTCGTGACACCGCCTTTTTCGAAGACGAGCGTGCGTCACTGCTGACGCCTTACCGGCAGTAGCAACGTGAGTCACTAGTGACGCACGTCGTCGTGAACGTGTTAAAGCGCTGCCAAAAATAAACCTGCATTTTTCTTTGGTCACGTGGCCTGTTAATAGATTACACCGCGCCCATTCGTTCTTAATCAGAATTTAATCGGTTTATTTTTACTCAGTTCTAGTTAATGTTAAAATCGACCAAATCACTTTATTGCAGCACTTTATAGAAGCGGAAAATAACTTGAAACCTTGATTTAACTATTTACACGGAATTTTACCGGCAAACAACGTAAACCGGGAATGACTCTTCAGAAATTCCGGTAAAACAAGTAACGCCGACAAGAAATTATAAAATAGGCAAAATATAAAAATATCGCTTACGCAGCTGTTTCGCTGACGTGAAAGAAGGGAATTTTACAAATAGTTTATTTCTTACGCTCTCTCGGGAACTCCGAATTCTACCATCCTGACAGCTTAATTGAACTTTCAAATTGCAATGAAAATATGAAAATGAACCCTCATCGCTGTCAAAACAAGTCTTTGATTTCGAAGGATTCTGGTAATTCAAAACGCCCGTTTATGAAGTTATAAAAAAAATATTTAAGAAATTTTTTTTTTAACGTCCGACTATTGTGCACACTAGGGCTAATGCAGACGATAGGATGATTTAAAGCGTATGAAAATGCCAAGCCCTGGCCGGGAATCGAACCCGGGTCCTCGGGGTGAAAGCCCAGTACGCTATCAACTAGGCCACCGAGGCAGCTAATATTTAAGAAAAAAACGTTTTATATATATATATATATATATATATATATATATATATAATATTTTCTCATAATGACAGCAAGATGTAAATATATATATATATATATATATATATATATATATATATATATATATATATATATATATATATATATATATTCTTAGTAGTCATCATAAGCATAGAGATGAGAATATGTATATACCCATCTCTATGCTTATGATGGCCACTCAGAACTGTTAATTTTCCAATGAAAAATTGCATAGAACAAATCGTAACAATTACAAAATGTTAACAAATTTTTATACAGATTAAATAAAAATACCACAACAGTTTTTCTCGATATTATTTATATTAAGCTTATACTTTTGGAACATTTTAAGGTAACCAATTTACCAAAAAAAAAAAAAAATCGATTTTCGTGTCCAGTTTGAATAATATCTTACCAAAACTTTGTTCTAAAAAAACACACACAAACACACACATCGTTATACATGCAATTATAATCACTAATAAATCATTTAAAGACAAAAATTATTTTAAAAAATACCATATTCAGTACGTCAAATCAAAAATTACAAAACGAATTAATGTACTATAATCTTATCAGCTTACCGGGACTTTCTTCTCAAAACTGATTTTGACTTCCACTCACCTGTAAAAAAAACAAAACAAAAAATGTAAGAAACACAGCAAAAACCTCCGAAAATAAACTAGAACTACTAATTTAACGCTGAAAGAACGTTTTGAAGAAATTCTTAAAATATACCCCAAATTCCCGCAGGTACTTTTACAAAAACGCATAATATAATCAAAAACGGGCTCAAACGATTTTTAATTAAACTTCGCTGAAATGCAGTCTTTAAGAATCCACCCAAAAGAAGAATTGATCACTACAGTCGCAATAAAAAGGAGCAATTAAAAGTAACTGAAATCAGCATCATTAACATCATAAGATTATCATTATATGTTTGTCATATTAAGAACATTTTTAATTAAACAAAAATTATTTTTTCAAATCGAGAAAACCCAAAAATATAAACCCTGACCGACATCGGGTTGTTAAATAATTGTCCGATTATTTAACATAACATCATGTGGTTCGCTCATATTTTGATAATATTTTTCAATTCTTCGTTAAAAATTCGATTTTTACAAAACCGGCTCTGACGATTTCGATCAATTTTGCTCAGTTATAATCTATTTTACCTAAACAAAACGTATTTCAATTCTAGCTCTTAAATATTATCATATTTTCGTAAAAAATTCTAAGATTCATAACGCTAGTCAGTGTAGCGAATCTGAAATAAAATACATTTTCGTAAAGCTGAGAAAACCAACAAAATAATCCTTGACCGCCGTCGAGTTTGTTTGCTTTGTTCGACTTACGTTTAAACTTGAACCGTATTTTCTTTATTTCACAGTCTGGTAAGCTGGCATGAATTATTGATTCTTCGTATATTTGAACAAAAATAAAAATCACGTATCATGTTTTTTCTTCCATTTTATTTTAATTAAGATAATTTGTTCAAAAACACGACAAATTAGCATAGCTACTTTTTAACAACATAACCTAAAACTTATTACAGCCTATCAGCTGTTCAGTGAAATCGGCTGATCGTTACGAATTATTATAAAACAACTGATCTTTTACTATAACATATCTAGTTTTTAACAACATAACCTAAAACGTATGATAGCCTATCAGCTGTTCAGTGAAATCAGCTGATTTTTACGAATTAATATAAAACAACCGATCTTTTACTACAACTACCATTAAAAATTTGTGCACTCGCATTACGCGACGAGCAAAATCGGTTAAACCTTGAGAAATTATCCGTTTAGCTCTTAACGGGGTAAGTAATTTAACGGTAATCTATTTGCAACATTTATTTTGTCTAATATTGCACATTAATCAAATAATGTTCGTTACATTTCAACTTAACGTTAAAACGCTATCGGTTGCACTACCGCCAGTCAAAACCCAAATACACGTAAAGAAAACCTTTCATCTTTAACGACTGCATGTTCAACCATATTCTCCTCTCTTACGCCCTCAAAACGCTAATAAATACAGCTTTTGTAATGTAAGATGGATGGAGGTATATTTAATATGCAAAGGTTGGCATTGTACATTGTTATTTCCCCACTAATGGAATTCAGTTCCCTCCAGTGAACATGTCTGTTTTTCAGTCTTTCCAACTGTCTGCGATAAATATTTAAAAATATTTTTACCCCAGAGGCTCTGTCATCATTGCAGAACGTTTTGAGACCGTAAAAGAACCTTTTTGTAGGTTCATTCTATTTCCAGCTACGGGGTGTTTGCGTTAAGGGTTGCTGGGATGAATTTTTTAAGTCTGGTACGATAGCGTGTTCCTCAAATTGGATTCCTATTGCTCAATTTACCTCCTTACGTTCTGTTGACTGAAAATTACAAAGGCATTGCGTGACAGGGGGCTGCAATACGATAGGCCTACTTTAAAAATTTCAGTAACAATGTCCCGGAAGAAATTCAATATTGCTTTGTATTGTGCAAGAAAAAAATCCCCATTTTCAAGTGACTGAGCTCATTAAAGGTCGCAGGTTCGAATCCAGGTATTAGCAGATTCATGCTTAAAGTCTATTTCCACGTTTTAAATCGCCCAAGGCAATAATTACAGCACTCAGCTGTGTCGTCTACGTGTTAGAAGAGAATTAAACAAAACAATATTTTAAACTCCCCTTCCTTTTTGAAATCTGATATCACCTTCGTAAAACAGCGTTAAAATCTGTACACCACTTTCAAAATTCAAATTACACAGGAAATACGAAAATAAACCCTGACCACCGTTAAATTTATTTTCGAATTTTCAATTGAATTTGCATATACAGATTTGTGTTGCATGTTTATGTGTTAACACGCTCACGTTCGCAATTTTGTCCGATTTAATTCAAACTTAGCACAACTTTCCGTCAACCCCGAAATTTCATTCAACAGTTTCAAAATAGCTGCCATTTCAAAAACAATCATAAATTTTCTGTCTTAATTTTTTAACCGATTCCACCAGCGTAATCAGCGTTGAAAACTGCATAAATTAGCTTTTTTAATTTTCAAAATACGTTGAAATTAACGAATTGTTTTAACGGCGGTCAGGGTTCATGTTCATATAGTGAAATTTCAAAGTTAAAAAAATCAAATAAACTCATATTTTAATAATGGTTATAATGGTTAAATCAGAATTTCATAAGACAAATACTTTTGGAAATTCGCTTTTATCACGTCAGCGAGACAGCTGCGTGCCGCTATCATTTAAGATCTGAAATGGCCGCATTAAAAAAACTGATTTTAAGAGATTTTCCAATATATTTTTGGGTCAAGTTCTTTTTTTATACTTATGGAAAACTTCATCAAAATCGTTAAAACTGGTTTTTATAGATTTTTAAATTTTTTTCGCCAAAAAAGAAAGTTCGAAAAAACTGTTAAAAAAACGATCCCGAGACACTTAAGGTCCAGACCTACTCGTGCATCGGCGAATTATTTCAGTATCCCGCGATGTACATATACATTGAGACAGTCAGAATGCCAATTAAAAACTAATTTTTTCACAATAACCAGTATTTCTTCATGCTCAGTATAGTTCCAAATCCCGCGATGTACATATACATTGAGACAGTCAGAATGCCAATTAAAAACTAATTTTTTCACAATAACCAGTATTTCTTCATGCTCAGTATAGTTCCAAATCCCGCGATGTACATATACATTGAGACAGTCAGAATGCCAATTAAAAACTAATTTTTTCACAATAACCAGTATTTCTTCATGCTCAGTATAGTTCCAATCTACCTATTCTCTCCCAAACAAACCCAAAGTTCCATATTTGATATGAGTTAATACACACAAGATAAAAGTTATTGTTTAAGTTCTAACACCGTGTAAGTGGTGTAGGAGTGGGGAAGGTAAGGGGGAATAACGAAATTCCAAACACGTCATTTCGCT
Organism: Callitettix versicolor; assembly: GCA_022606455.1. Classification (NCBI taxonomy): domain Eukaryota; kingdom Metazoa; phylum Arthropoda; class Insecta; order Hemiptera; family Cercopidae; genus Callitettix; species Callitettix versicolor. The sequence goes on along the minus strand of CM040190.1, from coordinate 43,669,552 downwards.
CGGATTTACTGTTTTAAATACGCTCGCTTCGGCTCTAATCAAACATCAGAGCGTCGCGCGCACAAAGGAATTTAATTTTCTGCCGATAAATCAGCGAGGCAACCCCTCAGGGGCTTCGGTCCCTCAACATCAGTTCGAATTCCCCTTCCCAGCGGTGTACGTATTGTCTCACGTGAGTTACAAGTACACTGATGCCGACGTCATGACTAGAGATGAAGCACACTACGAAATATATACTCGTAATCGTATAAACACATCAACGTTATAGAATATTATATCATCGCCGTCGACGGATTATTGACGAAGTGTGAGAAACACTGTAGCGAGCTGTTGCTTCTAGAAACAGAAGTCACAAATACGGCGTTCCGTAATAAAATTGCGCCTGGAAGGAAGTATGTTCCAATCACAGCGTCTGGAGACAGGTATGTACCAAACACAGCATCTAGAGAAAAATATGTCCCAGACACGGTGCTTGGAAGCAGGTATGTCACAAACACGGCGTCTGGAAGCAGATATGTACCAAACACGGCGTCTATAGGAAGATATGTCCCAAACACGGCGTCTGGAGACAAGTATGTCCCAAACACGACGCCTGTAGACCAAACACGGCGTCTGGAGACAGGTGTGTCCCAAACACGACGCCTGTAGACCAAACACGGCGTCTGGAGACAGGTGTGTCCCAAACAAGCGTCTGGAGACAAATATGCCCCAAACACGACGCCTGGAGGCCAAACATGGCGTCAGGAGACAGGTATGTACCAAACACGAAGCTTGGAAACAAACGGTGTGTGGAGACAGGTATGTCCCTAACACGATGCCTGGAGGCCAAACACGGCGTCTGGAGACAGGTATATACCAAACATGACGTTAGGAGGCAGGTATATCCCAAAAAACGGCATCTGGAGACAAGTATGTCTCAAAGAAGACGCCTGGAGGCCAAACATGGCGTCTGGAGACAGATATGTCCCAAACACGAAGCTTGGAAACAAACACGGCGTCTGGAGACAGGTATGTCCCTAAAACGATGCTTGGAGGCCAAACACGGCGTCTGGAGACAGGTATGTCCCTAAAACGATGCTTGGAGGCCAAACACGGCGTCTGGAGACAGGTATGTACCAAATATGACATTAGAAGGCAGGTATATACCCAAAACGGCATCTGGAGACAAGTATGTCCCAATTAAGACGCCTGGAGGCCAAACACGGCGTATGGGGATAAGCATATCCTAAACACGAAGCCTGGAAACCAAACACGGCTTCTGGAAACAAGTATGTCCGAAACACGACGCCTGGAGGCCAAACACGGCGTCTGTAGTCAAGTATGTACCAAATAAGGCGTCAGGAAGCAGGTATGTCCCAAACATGGCGTCTGGAGACAAGTACACAAACACAAAACTTGGAGATCAAACGCGGCGTAGAGAGACAAATATGTCGCAAACACGGCGCTTGGAGGCCAAACACGGCGTCTGGAGACAGGTATGTCCCAAAGACGAAGAATGGAGACCAAACACGGCGTCTGGAGACAGGTATGTTCCAAACACGACGCATGGTGGCCAAACACAACGTCTGGAAGCCAAACACGGTGTCTGGAATCAAGTATGTCCCAAATATGACTCCTGGAGGTTAAACACGGTGTCTGGAGACAGTTATGTACCAAATACGGCGTCAGGAGGTAGGTGTGTCCCGAACACGGCGTTTGAAGGCAGATTTATCCCAAACACGGCGATTAGAGAAATGTATGTAACAAACACGGCGTCTGGAGACAGCAGGTATGTACAAAACCCGGCGTTTGGAGACAAGTATGTCCTTAAAACGATGCCTGGAAGCCAAACACGGCGCATGAAGGCCAAATACGACATCTAGAGACAGGCATGTACAAAACACGGCGTCTGGAGTTAGGTATGACCCAAACACGGCGGGTATGTCCAAGAAACGTAAACTGGAGAAACTTATGTCTTATAGATGGAGTCTGAAGCCAGGTCCTTCAGAAAGCGACTAGAAGCAGATATATACTAACGATTTTTGGAGGTGGGTATGTCCAAGAAACGTAAACTGGGAAAAACGTATGTCCTATAAATGGAGTCAGGAGGATACATTTTAAAGATCACGTCTGAAGGCCTGTGCATGAAGGATTTAAAAATGTCTTATACTTACCGTTTGGAGATAATATTAAAGATAGTCACACATGATTTTAATAACTAACCACAACGAGTTAACAGCACGGTCGGTGCACATATCACGGCCTCGTGTCTGACTATTCCTGTAAGTATTGTTTGAATTTTCGTTTACCAAATGTTAATTATATAACAAGGTAATGGATCATTAAATACCATTAATTATACTTTAGCGCAGTCTATGGAGGTAATTAAAAGTTAATTGTGTTAGATATACTTGGATGCGTTTATTTAAGTAAACAATTTCACAAAAAAACCGGTGAATTTTTTGCTTGATTAGGCACGAGCTGAAAGCTAATTAATGGAGTGTATCATTTGGTTAATGAGCACTTCTGGACTTTGTAGTTTGTTTCGTTTCGACGAAGCAAAGTGGATTACTCCCCCCCCCCGCTTAACCTCTCCGCGCATCTTTTAACAGAACTTAATTGTCATTAGTGCTGTTTTAGTTTAAAATTTACCGTTCCTTATCCAACTATCTTTTTTTCCTTATACTTCTTCCCTTTTTCATGCTTTTCAGTTGAACAATGATTTTGTATTTGGGTTACGTCATTTCAACGCATTTGCACTTTACACTTAATCAGAAAACGTGTTTAATTATTTTTTTCGCCAGTGAAAATTCGACAAAAAAATATTTAAATATCTAAAACAAATATTAGTTCTTAAACTTTTTAAAACGTACAAGTATTAGGCCTCCAAATATGTAAACAAGATTTTTTGACGACATTATTTCGAGTCAGTTAGACTAACGAAGATGGAGAAACGTATGCTACTGCAATGGTTAACGAGAGGCAGGAAAATTCAACTGCGCTAGTTCAGGACTCGATCCTGAATACAAGTTCTGGCGAACTGTCAGCTACCCTACCAACTGAGCTACGACTGTACCCAGATAGAAAAATGTGTGTTAAAGGATCACAGATAAAAAAGAGATTAAATAACAACTACGTTTAATACATTAAACTATTTCAAACAGACGTAAAATACTTGTTTTTTATCCTCCCTTTATCTTGTCAAAAAGCTGGGAAACAAGAATCATTTCTTGTTTTATTAAAAATTACAGTAGTCTCGATTAACCGTCATTTTCGGGACCGTTGGAGTGACGGAAGACAGAATTGACACCCGTACTTTTGGCGTCGATAAAAATAACATAGGCCTAGTCTACTATAATCTGTTTATAGCACAGTAAGTTTTATTATTAATATTTTGGAATTTGTAATAAACTTTAAAATTTTCTATTTATCTCTAATTATATATTATGCAAATTTACAAATGCGCGCGCGCCCCACCCACCCACCCACACACACACACACACACACACACACACACACACACACACACACACACACACACACACACACACACACACACACACACACACACACACACACACACACACACACACACACACACACACACACACACACACACACACACACACACACACACACACACACACACACACACACACACACACACACACACACACACACACACACACACACACACACACACACACACACACACACACACACACACACACACACACACACACACACACACACACACACACACACACACACACACACACACACACACACACACACACACACACACACACACACACACACACACACACACACACACACACACACACACACACAGACACACACAGACACACACACACACACACACACACACACACACACACACACACACACACACACACACACACACACACACACACACACACACACACACACACACACACACACACACGCACGCACACACACACACACACACACACACACACACACACACACACACACACACACACACACACACACACACACACACACACACACAGAGGTATTTTAATACAGTAAATTATCCGAGGTGTTTAGTCTCCAAATATGACAGAAGTTTAGTTTCAAGATAACAAAAAAGGTCAGATATCTCAGTAAAACCAAATATTTCTCCAGTTTAGAAGCTACCGACGGTAATACCGATCTATTTTTACAAAATCGGTTTATGTGATTTTCAGACATCATGATTATTCACAATTTAAGAATTAACAATCAAAGAAGGGCACAGAAGGAAAATATAAATAAACTTGACGGCGGTTAGGATATATTAGAGGTTTTTTTTAAAATTAAAAGCCAAAATGCAAATTTGTCTCATTTAAAATATCCTATACTGATTTAAGTTTTGAAGCTGCAGAACACCCGTAAGTCTGCTGCTTTTTCAGATGTGCACGCTCAAAAGTTAGTAGGTTCGATAACAGAGTTACTGTAGGGGGCTTTTAATGTGCCGTTAACGCCAAACACTCATCATCATTAGTAGATGACATAGACCGGCTTTGGAAAAAATACTAAAATTTTAGCCAAATCTCATGAAAATATTTTGAAAAAACATGCCGATTGTATGCAAAACCGCCCGGAATTGTAAGCACAAATCATTTGTACTTGACAGAATTACAAACATTCCTAAAAGCAGAAAAATTCAAATCAAGTATAAAGGTTTGTTAATGAAGTCAATGAGCCTTGGTACTGGAGGGTAATGTAGTGTATAGGTTACGGAAATATGCCACTAGCGGTGTGCAGATGGCGTGAGGCCAAGAATTAGTCATACAGCATTCACCATACTCGCGGATTTATTTGTAAATCTGAACATGCTAAAAGTGTCGAGTGTTGGCTACAGTTCAACATGTCTCCTTGGCTAGACTTCCCGACTTCAATGGTCAGGGCTACAGTCTATATAGTCTAGTCTAGCTTCATTCAGTTTCTCCCACAAAACGTCTAATACAGACATTCGTACACACAGTGAGATATTAGAGCGGCCATCATGGTTAAATCCAGACAAAAATCGTAAAATGAGCGCATATTTGAAATCTCATTCTTTCTCTTTCTCCCTCCATCTCCCTTTCTCTGCCTCTCTCTCCTCTTCTCTATCTCTATTCTTTTATATATATATATATATATATATATATATATATATATATATATATATAGAGAGAGAGAGAGAGAGAGAGAGAGAGAGTGTAAGTGCACATGCGCGCGCGCGTGTGTTGCTTTTTAGCACTCTCATGTTTGCAAATTTTAACCGATTTAATTCAAACTTCGCAGGAAAATCGATTTTGGTAACAGCTTGGATTTTGGTTAATTTCTTATACAGCGAAATCCGTTCAACAGTTTCCAAATGGCGGTCATTTCATGTCTTTAAAACTTAATAAATGTTTAAGGTTTTTTGAAAACCTGTTTACACTAACGTAATCAACGTTAAACTCTCCATAAATTTTCGCTAAATGAATCCGACGGAGGTCAGGTTTAACTGAGTATTTCAAGTGTAATTTAGAAGTATAATACGCTAATCTATTTTAATAATATTCTTTACAGTTTGGGTTTTCACGAAAATTTGTTGGACCATTTCAAATAGAAGCCTTTACATGATTTAAAAAAATATAACTTTTTGTCTCTCTTACTTCTTTTTAAAAAAAATAGATGGAGTGGGAGAGAGAATCCGGATTTACTATCGTAATAAGCTTTACACTCCGCATAAATTAACATTCCCAATCTTAAGATTCAATTTAATTTTACGATAGCGAATCTGATTAGGTCAGGGTTTGGTTATACTTTTGATAAAAACCTGTGATGTAATCAGAAAGTTCAGCCGATAAAGCAGTTTCCTGTAACACTGGATGTTTGTTAACGTCCGCAACAAAGCGTTTGGGTGTGTAACCGCCGTTCTTAGGACACACTGGATTACAAAAGGAAATGCTAAGAACAAACTAGCCATAACGAAGTTCTATTTGCATAAACAAGTAAATATCTGTTATATATGTTCTTCAATAACACAGGAAAACTGATTATATATATGTATACAGTGTGTTCTACGAATAGGTTTACGCATTTGATCCTCCATTATTTTATAATTCTTCCATTGATTATTTTGAAACTATACATTCTTTTTAAAGAAAATACTAGAAACAGTATGTGAGAATTGCACCTGGCTGATGTTTGTAGAAACAAAATAGCGGCCAAAATAGAGTTTAAATAAAATACAGTGAATTTGTTATTTTTTTCAAACAAAATTTTGATTGTTTTATTTTTTTAATTTAATTAGATACAAACTGATTAAAAGAAAACTAAATAGCAACGAACATTTCATAAATCATAAAGAATTAACATCTGTTTTACAATCTGATTTAATACAGTGAAATTTTTAAGAGCGATAGAATTTATTTATTTTGACCCTATTTGTTTCTACAAACATCAGCTAGATGCAATTCTCACATACTATTTCTGGTACCTTCTTTAAAAAGTATGTGTAGTTTCAAAATGATCAATGGAGGAAAGAGAAAATAATTAAAGATCAAATGCGTGAACCTCTTCGTGGGGCACACTGTATATGTATGTATATATATATATATATTGCAATTTTCTACGATTTAATTCAAACTTCGCATAAAAATTGATTTTGGTAATAGCTTGGACAAATTCGTTATACGGTGAAGTACCTTCAACAGTTACAAAATGGCGGTAATTTCACATCTTTAAATACAATTTTTTAACCTTACACTTTTTCTTGAAAACCTGTTCACACCAACGTAATCAGCGTTAAAATTTCTATAAAGTTTCATTGAATGAATCCGACGGAGGTCAGGTTTAATTTTTTTATATTTTCAGTGTAATTTGAAAGCATAATACGCTAATTTAAGCTGATTTGATTCGAAACTGGCCAAAGAAATCTATTTTAGTAATAGAATATATATATATATATATATATATATATATATATATATATATATATATATATATATATATATATATATATATATATATTCGACGTTTCGCCCAAATCGTATGTAGCATCTTCCAGGTCGTATGTTCTCGTTCCAAGTCTTAAACCGAAATGAGTTCACTATGGCCTGAGTGTGCACACGGAACAGATCAGGAACGTACTACGAGAAAATGTTTACACGAAGGAAAAGGAAACTGCCACATAATGACTATGAGGATTTTCCTCAGGAGAAAAAGAGTGTTTGGTTTCCAGGATGCTGAGGTCCTCGAACAGAATAACCTAGCCAGTGGATTGTTAAAACTCAATGAGGATACCATTTTAATGAACTGGAATCCGAGAGGCATTGTTGCAAAAGAGGGCCTTTTATCGCTATGCCAAACTCCAAAAATCTCTAAGATAATCTCGACAAAATATTTTAATACGTGAATGTAGTAATATTTTGGAATAAAAATTAGGTTTTTTGAAAAAAAGTTCTTTCAGCGTTTTAAACCCAGTACACAATAATTTTAAAATTTCAAAATTTATCCATTACACGAAACTGTAACACTGGCCGCCTCGGTGGCCTAGTGGATAGCGTACTAGGCTTTCACCCCGAGGACCCCGGTTCGATTCCCGGCGAGGGCTTGGCATTTTCATACGCTATAAATCATCCCATCGTCTGCATTAGCCCAAGTGTGCACAAAAGTCGGACGTTAAACACAAAAAAAAAAAAAATGTAACATTGGTTAGGAATTTTGGTGACGAAATCGTATTTTCAAAAAAAATTATAAGATAAAATAGCCGTCATTTTGAAACTGTTAAAACATATTTTCCTGTGTGTGTGTGTGTTTTTTTTTTTTGTTTAACGTTTGACTATTGTGCACACTTGGGCTAATGCAGACGATGGGATGAACTTGGGTAAGCTATTAATAAAATCGATTTTTGTGCCAAGTCAGGTTGCGCGCTCGTTACAATGTCCCAGGTTTAATTTTACGATAGGGGTCGTATCGATTAAAGGAAATATAAGTTTAGTTTTAAAGTCAATTCTGCCACTCGGATACGAGGGTAGCAAAGTCAAGCTTGAGCGATTGTTTTAATTAACAAGTAATTAAAACAAAGTTGTTTAATAGATTCTAAAACTTCGTTGTTGTACTTCATTAATAGTTTAATTGTTTTTTTAAACGAAAACCTTCTAAATAACTTTAATTATCCTAATTGTTGCTAAGTATACGGTAATCCTTATTGCTGTTTTGTTTAATGTCATATCAGATGGTTAAGAAAATCAGCTGTTTTCACTGAATCGTAATCTTTTTCTCACACGCTACATTTTAGAAATACTTTATGCCATTTAGACTAATGAGGACGAGGGATCTTCGTAACGGTAAGCGAAATGCGACGGAAGGAACTGTGTCTCCAACTAAGAACCTTTAGATGCCCAGTTGAGTGACGCAGTAGACTGAAAAATGCTTTAGTCACTTCGACCACCGAACCCCAATCATCTTTGTAATGACATTTGAAAGTCAAATAATGATTTCAACATTAACGAACTATTTTGACATTGTTAGTGTTTTGATAATTTGCTTTAATCAAGTCAGTGCAAAGGGCCATCGGTCAGTCCGCTCAGCCTAAAACTGCGCACCACAAGGTTGTAGGTTCTATAACACAGTTACTGCAGTAAGCCTTATTCTTTCCTTTAACGCCCATACATCGTCCTCGTCAATATAGCGGCATAAAGTATAGACGTTAAACGAAAAACA
>CM040190.1:43650849-43658349 GCA_022606455.1 Callitettix versicolor | reverse complement strand
ATTGTTCTAACGGCCAGGATATGCGTTTATTACAAAGTCCCGGGTCTAGGATGTACTATGATGGCTGCTCAAACAGTTTAATTCACACACTCATTTTTATATTTGTGAGGGGTCATATACAAAATGTTTCCTGACCATTTAAAAAAAGGTCTAACGGCCAGGATCTGCTCTTATTTCAAAGTCGCAGGGTTTAGGACGTACCCTAAGATGGTCACGTTGTTCTAATTCTGATGGAAATTTGGTAGAAACACAATGTACAACAAATCAACAAAATATATGGGAGTGAAGTATTAATAAACGCATAAACAAGACTGTACAACGGAAGGCACAAACCACAAACAGAACGAGACACTCGACAGCTTAACTACTTCAGACCTTGTGCAGTGATGTGTTAACCTTATTAATACGCGAGAGATACTTAGTCGGAGTCATTCTAAGGTTTCATTAAATAAACAGTGACTTCAACAATAAAAGCTACTAGATAAGGTTTCCTATATTTGTCACTAGAATGCGCTACTAAATACAATGGTTTTGTTTTCCTTCACGTTATACGAAGTATAGTGTATGGTAATTGTGAAAACGGATCTTTATTTTTTCGTAACTATGTTCTTAAAAAAAGTTTCCGACATGAATTCTGTCCGTTTGAGTGCATGCCTGTATACAGCGTTGACGATTAAACTAACCAATTTTAACATGTATTATGTTTTAAGGCTAGCTGTGATGGATTTTGCGTGATGCGAGAGCACGAATTCATATTGGTAGTTATAGTAAAAGATCAGTTGTTTTATATTAATTCGTAACGATCAGCTGATTTCATTCAACAGCTGAAAGGATATAGTAAGTTTTAGGTAATGTTTTAAAAAAACTAGCTATAGTAGTTCCAGTACAAGATCAGTAGTTTTATATTAATTAGTAACGATCAGCTGATTTCTTTGATATAATAAGTTTTAGGTTATGTTGTTAAAAACTAGCTATGGTAGGCTGATAGGCTAATATAACCTATCAGGCTATAGGCTATAATCAGGCGTAATGAACAGCTGATAGGCTATAAGTTTCAGGTTATGTTAAAAAATTAGCTATATTACAGTAAAAGTTGTACAGCTTTTGAAGCTATGTTACAGTATCAGTTGTTTTATATTAATTCGTAATTATCGTAATTAAAATGAAAAGTAATAGAAAACATGATACGTGATTTTTATTTTTGGTTCAATAACAGAAATTAGTTTTTTTAAAGGGTCGTTAAAAGTAACATATAGCCTAATGAGGGTGTACGAGAATTTGTTATTGAATTATGTTGTTGAAACTAGCTATGATAGTAATAGTAAAAGATCAGTGGTTTAATATTAATTTGTAGCAATGAGATGATTTCAATGAACCCGTGATAGGCTATAATAAGTTTTAGGTTATGTTGTTAGAAACTATCTATGGTAGTTATAGTAAAAGATCAGTGGTTTTATATAAATTCGTAACTATCATCTAATTTTATTGAACAGCTTATAGGCTATAATAAGGTTTAGTTTATGTTGTCAAAAACAAGCTATGGTAGTTAAATAGTAATAGATCTTGTTTTATATTAATTCGTAACGATCAGCTGATTTCTTTCAAAAGCTGATAAGTTTTAGGTTATGTTGTTAAAAACTAGCTATGGTAGTTATAGTAAAAGATCAGTTGTTTTATATGCATTCGTAACGATAAGCTCATTTTTTTCAACAGTTGATCCCCGCAAGGGGGTGCAGACTAGCTGCACCTATTGAGAGGATTTAGACGTCCTTCGCTGTACCCGAGTCTAACACACACTTATACTTACAACACTACACTTACGACTTTAACACTTTACACTCACACTTACAGGGAGGCGATAATAGCCTTAATGTGCTTTTCGCCTTAAAATAAAAAAAAGAAAAAGAAAATCAACAGCTGATAAGATACAATAAGTTTTAGGTTATGTTGTAAAAAAACTAGCTATGGTAGTTAGTAAAAGATCAGTTGTTTTATATTAATTCGTAACGATCAGTTGATTTCATTGAACAGCTAATAGGCTGTAATAAGTTTTTTCCGAACAAAAAAATAAACATATTTTTGGAAAAATTTGCTTCCATCACGTCAGCCAGACGTGAAGCCGTTATTTAACTATAAAATTTATCATCAAAATCAACGGGTACTGTCGACACAGTTCTCCGAGTTATAAAGCATTAGCAATACAAAGTTGGAAATGTATTCACTCGCATCGATTGCTTTCAAATCTGATTTTAAATAATTGCCCTGCTTCAGTAATAGCATTCAGAGTCCAACGGAACGAAATGTGAAGTTAAAATACCAAAGTAAATTGAGCGTTTTTTACACAAACCTGCAAAACCAGTTCACGACACGTATTGAGCGGGAACAATGACTGAAAGCTCTTTCAACAGCAGCTCTTGAACACTGACAAAAAAGTATTTTTTATACATTCAAAAAAATCCGTTTTGGGCGTTATCGGGATGAAAAAATAATTCACTTCACGCAGCTGTCTCGCTGATTTATCAAAGTGAATTTTCAAAATTAAATTTCAAATTTCATCCTTTCAGAACTTTCGATTTCACTATCATAATCACAATTAAAATCTACCAGCATATACCGGCATTTTAAAATTTGAAAAAAATTAACCTCGACCACCGCCAATTTTTTTATTCCAGTATTCCAATTCCCGGTGTTTTTATAGCTGATAATGATAGTGAAATCGGATTTTCAAATAAATCTACCGTGGCAAAGTTAAGGATGGTTAAATATTTGAAACCAACGCCATTTTGTAACTGTTGAACGCATTTTCCTGGGCATTACGAAAATCGCTCTTTGTACCACGTTTTGAATCAAACAGGACCACTTTTTTCGAACGTAAGGGTGTGTGTGTGTGTGTGTGTGTGTGTGTGTGTGTGTGTACTCGCTGAGTTGAAAACAAGTTTTTGTTGTACATTTTCTTTAAATCTCAAATCACCATCAGCAATAAAATCTGCACTTAAAATTTTTTTTAATTAATTAACATTAACTGACGACGGTTCGATGTATTTTGAAAATCTCAAACAATTCCATCACGTCAGCGAGACAGCTGCGTGCAGCGATTATTTCAAATTTCTCCCCCCCCCATTGCTACTACAACGATTCTACAATCCCCTTGATTTGTTTCTAAAAGATTCACGAAAAACCTCGTTACACAAAAGTCGGGTGGGGGGGCTAATGCTTTACAAAAGTCACTTTAAATTACAGCGACTTAAGCCGAACATAATTTACTCCAAGTTATGCTTCGCCTCAATACGCCGTCTGAATTGCGGCACATTCTTTATACAAGCAGAAAGAATTCATTACCGCTTAAAGTATTGGAAAGTATTGTTGGTAGTCTAAAAGCACAAGATGGCGGGTTTCCTTTTCACTTCCAGCAGCAAAGTAACGGAACCACGTGATCATTTCTGTCCGGACATGCTTTACCCTCTGAAAACAACCTTAAAATGGTCATTTAAAAATAAGAAAATCGCGTCACTCGGCTTTCTCGCTGACGTGATTTTAACAAATTTACAAAAATATTTCGATCCACCATCACAATCAGCAATAAAACCCGCGCATATTGGTATTTTAAACTTCTGAATTATGTTGAAGATACTAAAATGAACCTTGACCGCCGTCAAATTTAAAATTCATGAGTTAAACAGTTTTTTAAAATTCAAAACGCTAATTTATGCAATTTTTAACGCTAATTTATGCAATTTTTAACACTAATTCCGACAGCGTAATCAGATTAAAACAACTTAATGATTTGTTTAAGTTTTTAAATAGTCGCCATTTTGAAACTGTTGAACGCATTTTGCTGACTAACGGCCTTGTCGATTTTCGTGCCAGGTTTTAATCAAATCGGGTCCGAGCTGTACCATGATAACTCAAGTTAGTTCATTTTCCAACGGAAACTGGCCAATATTGTACATCGGTAGACATAATATATATGGGTCAGCATTATCGTTATAAGAATCTATTTACTTCTTGTTTCGGCCGTGTTGATATGGTTTTCCGATAATGTAGTTTAGTAAAATAAAGGAAAACGGCGGAAACATGTTTCTAAGTATCGGAAAAGCGAGTTGTAACAACGCTATTAAGGGACATTTTCCGGCGAAAACTTCGTCAACCGGAAAACTTTAACATTTGTTTAATGCAAGAGATAAACGTCGATTAGGAAAACTTTGTTTGCAAATATACGATGGTAGAGCGGTTAAATGTAATGCAAACATATACTAAAGGATACGTAGGCATGTGTACTTCATTAATTTTTTAATTATATTATAAGCCAGTTAGACTAATGAGGACTATGGTTCAGTTAACGGTAAGAGAAAAGCAACGTGAGCAACTGCGGCTCGAACTAAGAACTTTTAGGTGCGCTTTACCGATGCTTTAACACTTCGATCATTACTATAACCACTATAGAGTGTTTTACGGGAACCTTATTCACTTCGGGAAATGGATTCTTATTCACGAAAATACGAGAAAAATTGTTTACGTAAAGATTGCGTAAAAAATGTTACGTAAACCCGTTCATTTCTTACTTACAATTAATAATTGGATTTTTTTCGTTTTATTTATATTTAATGCTTTTTCGACATCTGGAATAAAAATTAGTAACGAAATTGCGTTAAAACGTACATGGCTCGTTAGTGGACAAAATTATGAAGACATAGGGTATTTCGCTCATTTCAAGTTTGCGGTACTTAAAATGGGTTTAAAAATTTAAAAAATAGTTTTTTTAATAATTATAATCAAACAATACTATGTAAGGAACTGTATGGTATTTTATTAAGTTTTTGTTACAAATTATTTTCTAGGTAATTAATTAATTTACATAAATGTTGAAAAACAGAAAATACACAAATTAGCGGGGTTATTTCGCTCACTAGGTGGGGCTATTCCGTCTATGAATGTTTCGTCTAAATTCTACATATATTTTCCACAAACGAATTGTTTTTTACCAACAGCACCCACACAAATTTCGTGAAACCATGTTTCACAACTTTGACACTATCCAATCACCTTTATGTCTTGATTCTTCAGATAACAATTTATGCCTACAAAATCCACAAGAAACGTTGTCATTGTCATCATCATCAGAAGCAGTGGTTTGGGATCGTCTTCATCGGAGCTGAAGTCTTTACAAATTATTTTGGTGGACTTTTCCTCTTTTTTTGGAAGTTTTCCTCTTCTTGGAAGTAGGCCTATTATCTCGCTCTTGTTTTAATATTTTTTTGTTGACGGTCTCTTGATAACTTGAGTTTGATATGAGATGTCTAGTTGCTGTCTTCGTTTTCTCTTAAACTGTTTCTTTGTAGGAGTAGTTATAATGGTTTAAAATGGCGATAGTTTTTTGATGTTTATATTTTTTAACTATTTTTTATAAAGCTTAAAAAAGTCACAACATTCTTATTTAGCCCTTCAGCTTGTGCCTTAGACAAAACTTCCGGCTTTCTTAAAGATAAGCCATGGTTTCGCTTTATAAATCCGAAAAAACAAGTCTTTCCCAGCTATAAAAACTAAGATTTTTATCCAAAGGATGTCTTAATCCTCTCATTTCAGCAAAAGAATAAGCTGCATTTCTCACTTGCATGGGAATACAACCAAAACCCATACTTGCTAGATCCATCAACCTATCTGCCAAGTCCTTTTCATCAGCTTCTGTAAATACTGTAGGGTGACCACTTTTTTTAAATAAGGTTTTATACCCTAAAGCACGTTGTGTTTTTGCAATACACACACGATCCTTCAATGTAGAATTTGGAACGTGGTAATGAGCTGCAGCGCCTCTAATACTAAACGTGCCATTAATAACGCTTGAAATAGTTTCAGTCATATTTTTTTCACTTCATTTCTTATAAAGACCTTTGTTTTTGTACGTACGGATCATCTGAAAGACATACAACAGACATAAATAGTTTTTCTTTGCAATATATATTTACAAATACATTATAAAATAAAAATTAATGTGAGCGAAATAACCCCCTTTTCAGTGGGCGAAATAGCCCCAATAACATGGTTTTACATAATGAGTATTTTAGATGAGACAGTTAAAAATAACACAATTATAAAGCCGTAGCTGAAGAAAGAAGAAATTATATAACCTACAATAAAAACACTATCTGATAATATTACAAAATGTACATTGTACAGCTAAAATTGTTTACGCTAAACGTTAATTATTGCTACTTCAACATAGTGATAATCTTACCTCAGCTTATAGAAGTATCGTTCTTCCAAGAAAATAAAAACTTAAACACAACACGCACTTGTAGTGAACATAAATACTGCTACACAGTAACTGAGCTGAAAATGGTTGACAATGTGAGCAGTTTACATGTGCAGCAGTACAAATTAGTTAAGTTGAGTGAAATAGCCCCGTGAGCGAAATAGCCCCGCTCTACCCTAATTGTTTTTGTACACCAAAATATTGCCTGTAATTCGGTGATATCACATTTGTAAAAAAATGTATACTTAAAAATATTGTTAAAAGTTAAAATTCCATAATGTGAAAACTATCCAATTACTTGGGCTGTGATTTTAACCAAAGATTATATTTAGACCTTATCAGTTTTGTAAGCCATATAGGACATAAGTCATAAGAACAGCATAAAATAACGTAAGGTAACAAAAATTGCAAAGGGAAGTTTAAGGACTTTCCGCTGAAATTATATTAATTTTTTTAAACTGTATATAAACAATAATTAATAGCACCTTGATACAGTAAGTTAATTATGATTAAAACGTACTTAAACTAATTTAGAAAATGTCTCTATAGTTGAAAATTTTGACTATTGAGCACTGCAGTCTTTTTGGAAAAATTCTAACATTTTTCATTATTGCAACATAGTCACCTGACCATACATTTAAATAATTAGGATTATGACCTGTTTTACCGTCTAGTGGTCTATTTACTCACCTCGTAAAGGCTACCGCGGCTTCGAAACCTTACTGTTTGTATCTTCAGTCCGTAATACAAAATGTCAAATCCCTCTGTCGAGGTCGTCACAAAATTAAACAAAACATTGAAAACACATGTCACAAATACTAAGCACAATTATACGATTAAAATACATGTGATAGAATTTGGTTTGACCAAACGGTACATGTAACTCGTATATCGTTACATTCCGAACTATCAGGCATAATATTTTTACTAATAAAAAGTATGTCGATGCATTTTGTGTATGGATTTTGTAATGGGAGTTCAGCAGCTGCTGTTATTGAGCATGGTAGATTTCCTAAAAGACAAGTATTTACGGAAATAAGCAATTGTTTAAAAGAAGCAGATTCAGTTGATAAAGTTAATCCTGATAGTGTTAAAACTCCACTAGACGAGGAATAGAACATCAAAGATTTGGTTGAACCAAGGACGGATTAAAGGGGGGACGAAGGAGCAAACGCCCGTCCCGAGACAAAAAAATAAAAAAATGTAATAGATCCTATTTTACTTCTATAAATGGGAGTATTATAGCTTCG
>CM040190.1:43605849-43643349 GCA_022606455.1 Callitettix versicolor | reverse complement strand
GTTCTCATAAGGAAACCGACATACTGCACTGATATATTCGGGTAAATTCCACGTAACGAAAAAAGTTTGATAAAAATAGGTCGTGGAACATTTATTTAATCAGCTATACACGATATCTTTTTTAATAAATAACTTATATCTCCAAAACTACTTAACCGACTGATTTGAAATTCTTCACTGTAAAAAAATAACTCGTTTCAACGATCCGTTTCAAAATAGCTTTTTTTGCTTAACGTCAATACTTTATGCCAGTTAGACTAATGAGAACGACGGATTAGTATAAACGGAGTTAAGAGAAAAGCAACCAGAGCAACTGCGGCTAGAACTCAGAACCTTTAGGGGGTAAATATCCGATGCTCTTGCCACTACGACGACCGAGCCCCGTTTTAAAATAGCAATTTATCCGTCCGAAATAACTTCGACGGAGTTTGAAAATTCAAAATGCTAATTGACGCAGTTTTTAACGCTGATTACGGCGGTGAAATCAAATTTTCAAAAACATTTAAGATAAAAATTTAAAATTTTTTTAAATATTAAAATGACCGTCATTTTGAAACTCCTTTAAAATTTTTTTTGGTTAAATTTTGTTGGTTACCAAACTATTACCATAATCGACTTTTGTATTAAGTTTGAAGCAAATCCGACCAAATTATGAACATAAACGTGCTATAAAACACACACACACACACACACACACACACACACACACACACACACACACGACCGCGCGCTCATTTATAAATTTTAACGACACCTTAGAAGTGATCTGCAGATGTCAGAATCGGTGCTCATTTCATGGTCCCCTGGGTCTCACCATAATGCCGCTTCCAAAAGCTCATTTTCCCAAAAGAAATTCGCTGATAATTACGTTTCCGTACGAGTACGACGTATAAAATAAACCCTAAACGACGACTGGTTAGTATTTTCGATTTGAATGAAAATCTGATGAACAAATTTTGAGAAATTTTCCTCGTTTTCCGTCTACAGCCTGCGTACCAGATTGTTTTGAGGTAAACAATTAAATGCGAACAAAATAATTGTAATGTCTGTTTACCATTTAAACTCTGCCCAAAACGCAATTACCCGAATCAGTTTGTAGCGTACGTCGGATGTTTTGGGTTCTGTACAAAGCGGGCGGACCGCCATTTTGTTATTCATTCGGCGCCATTCGTCATTCCCAGCCTCACACTCACGCACAGGAATCTATTACCGGAACCGTAAATCAAAAACGTAACGGAATAAAAGACGCCTTGCAGAGGAACCTATCTTCTTTCCTCTTGGTTTTGTATGATAATGTATCGCAATTTACCTGGGTAAACATTGATCACAGCTACTGCATATACAGGGTGTAGCTTAAATATGGTAAACAATGTTTCTCTCATCTATTTAGTACCGGGTCGTTCGAACGGTTTCAGAATTTCTATAAGTAATAAGACGAGAAAAGTTCTTTAGCTTCTCAAAAAAAGCAGTTGCATGTCGGGACATACGTTTCTCGAATATATGATTTTTAACAAAAGAATTTTTGTATTGAAAAGCCCCCACTCCTGAAATACAAGAAAATCTCTAAAGAGTTTCAAGGAAAAACAAAAACTTGCCAATTGTCGCTCGGAAAAGCGAGGAAATTAATTTTCTCGTAAATAAGAGTGGTTAATGAATTTCTCATATTAGAGAACGTCCAGTGCTAAAGTCTCACGAAAATCCCTCGAACTGTTTCAAAGGAAAACGAAAATTTCCAATTGTAGCTCAGAAAAGTGGGGAAATTAATTTTCTCTGAAATACGACCGTGGTTAATTAATTTCTTATATTGGAGAACCTCCAGTGCCGAAGTCTCAAGAGAATCGCTCAAGCTGTTTCAAAGAAAAACGGAAAAATGTCAATTGTAGTTCGAAAAAGTGAGGAAATTAATTTTCACGAAAATAAGACCGTGGTTTTTAACCGATTTTCGACACACAAAATTCATAATTAAAGTCGTTGTATCAAATTTGAAATAAAAGTTTGGTATGTATAAAAAGCGGTTTTTCCAGTTCCTACCACGTACTTTGTAAATCACTTTCCTTTCAAAACTGGTAAACTGACTTGATTTATGATTCTAAGAACGACTACAAATTTGAGAAAATTATTTTACCGGTTTTTGAAATTAAGAAATTAGGTCTACTCTGGAAATTATTTCTTTAACTTTAGAACACTGCGCAAAGTTAAATGTATCACATTTGAGACGAATTTCAGTAAAATTTATTGTACCAGTTTTTTATACACTGGGCTCCAATTTGGCTTTTTTTGTCAAAAAACCAAATTTTGTGAAATTGAATAAAAAGAAAAAATTTAAAGTTTATCAATACTATTTATTTACATTTTATTCCCGTCTGATACGCTAAATATTAAACCCGCAAAGGTCCGTGATCTTAACACAACACTGTATCTTTATTGCATACACTGCCCCTTAACCCCCGAAGTGTACGACTCACTGGCACAAATCCTTTCGTACTCTGGTACACCGCCGCTGCAAGTGTCTAAGCCCACGAACCAAGTCCTGTATAAAGTTTGTATCCTCGGTCGCATTAAGCAGAATTAAAGGGGTTGAAGCTGACCACAGTACGCTTAGGGGTGAACGTAAATCGACCGAGGGTAGTTTTTAAACTATTTAACTCGTGTTTTACTGTTGAATTATAATGTTTTCGGAGTTAATCCAATGTGATTTCTACGCCAATAAATTGGAAGCAAGTTATTTTAGCGGATTTCAATTGGAAAATGAGTTATCAGAGCGGCCATTGTGGTACGTCTTAGACCCTTCAAATAAGCGTCGATCGTGACAATTAGATCATTTTTAGAGAGAAGCTCAAAACTAATATATATATATATATATATATATATATATATATATATATACCGATACTAGTATACATATACTAACTAGTACATGTACTACTAGTGTACACACACACACACACACACACACACACACACACACACACACACACACACACACACACACACACACACACACACACACACACACACACCCAGTGTGAAGAGGTTTACGCATTTGATCCTCCATTATTTTCTCATTCCTCCATTCATCATTTTAAAACTACACATAATTTTTAAAGAAGATACCAGAAACAGTATGTGAGAATTGCATCTGGCTGATGTTTGTAGAAACAAAATGGCGACCAAAAAAAGTTTAAATAAAAAATAGAACTGTTTTTGTTATTATTTTCAAACAAAATTTTATTTGTTAATTGTAATTTTTTAAATTTAATTAGATACTTAGATAATTAGATAATTTAATTAGTTTATATGCAGAGCGTATCAAAAGATCTTTGATGAAATAAATTTGACGGTTCTTCCATGAACCCTTTAATCAAATTTTGAGAATCTTTGACACGTTGTGAGCTTTGACAGATTTTAAAAATACGTAGGTAAACCTCAAAATTCTGTCATTTTTTTTTTTTTCACATTATTCGTTTCCTTGCATACAATTTGAAACGATGGCGAAACTGTCACGGATTTCTGAAGCAGTAAAAACAACAATTCTACAATACGAAAAAGAAGTGTTTGTAGAATATCCACACTAATGCATACAAAAACCGAGATATAAAATATACTCATTCTTAAAACTTGCATATTTGAATCACGATCCTCCAAATGCAATTCTTTAATAATAATTCTTTTTTCGTATCCACGGTCAGATCAAAACTGTTTTTTTTTCATTTTGCTCTCTTTTTATTTAGTAGCAATACGTTAAGATAAACGCTTAATGCAGCAGTACAACAAGTCAACATTATTCGATCCATTACAGCTACTGCAATTGAGTAAACATAACCTCAAAATATATCTAGTTGATAACCCAGCTGATGAAAGGAAATTAAAATGTAATGTGTTTCCTTTGATACAACTTTGGCAAATAAACAAGATATACGGTCAATATTTAACAAATACTTGACAAATATATTTGATAGTGCAATACGCCCCTGACCGATTTTGAGAAATTATTACGAATTTACGTTTAATATTGCGAATGTATTTGCACTGTAAAGAGGAAATAACTGCAAGTTTGTGTAAAATATTTGCACTGTTTACTTCAACAAGACAAATATATTCGAGTAAAGTTGCGAAACACCCTTCGAAATTGGTTCCGCTTCTGTTTAAGAAATGAAACCTAATTAATTTAATTACAGCTGACGGAAATTAGCCTAGTGTAAACAAGCACAGCTGTGAATGTCGAATATACCAAATTAGCTGTAATTTGTATCGTGAATTGACGTCATTAACCGAACAGCTGTTCCAATATCAATCTGCATAGTGTGTTCTGTGCGCGTGTATTTTTTTAAATCTCTATGTATTATTTCAGTGTTTCAGTGTTTTTTGTCGGTATGAAATATCTCTTAATACTGTATTACAATTAACGTTTGTTAGTCCATTTTGAAGATTACTTTGCCCTCTAATAATGAAAAATAAGTAAATACAGGATCCGCCAATGAAACGGGATGATTAAATAAAGTAATTGGTTGTTAAAAACATGTTTAATATTTTCTTAGTAAACAATTGCAAGTACAAGAATAGCCATTATGGGTACAATAAAAAAATATTATTTTCTGAACACTACGTCTACCAAATGTCCTGTTAAGGCATTCCTGGGCTTGACTTGGATTTTTTGCATGACCTCTCGCAGCATATTGACAGGTATTGCCGCAATCTCGCCTACAATTCGCTGTTTGAGGACTTGAATGGTTGTGGGTGGATTTGCTTGAAACACTTTTGTTTTTAGGTATCCTCATAAAACAAGAACAAGTATCCCCCAAATGTGTCACTTATTCCAATTCGAAGGGCATGTTTGGCTGATCGGAGAGGACTTCTAACCATAGCCTGTTGAACAGCTGCGATATTTTCAGGTGTTCGAACGGTTTTTACACTCCTGCCTCATTTTTAAGACGTTGATCCCGTTTGCTCGAGGTTGTTTATCCACGTTCGAATTGCATTATCTGACGGAACAGGCTGGTTATGCGATATGTTAAAATGACGGAAAGCACGTCGAGTTTGCAAAAAGAATTTCGCCATTTTCATAATACGCTTTCATCGCGTAGCCGCGTTGTTCATCCGTCCAACGATCCATTGCAACTAAATGGTAGATTGTACGGGTGGTGAAGCGGCAGTAACCATCCCCCACCACAAAAATAAGTTTTGTTAAATTAATTTTAAAAAAGGAAAAAGTACTGTATATAATGTTATCATTTACAATAATACTAAGTTTGTTATTATTTTTTATAATAAAATATTTCGAATTGACAAATATTTATCATATATATTACTTATCGAGTCAACATCCCTTTTTCTCAGCACATACTATTCGTAAAGGCATAAATGAGGTATCTTTAGACAGATTGTTTTAACCTGCTTCTGACATTGCAAAACGATGTTGCTCTACAACTTGCTGTTTGTGGAAAATTTTAACATGAGACACTTTTAACTGTCATAATAACAAAACGGCATCATGGAAACGCGCAGCTCGCATGCGCATGCGCGGCATCATAAATCAGACGATATTTTGTATATTTTACAAAGGTAACTTATTAATCACGAATAGACATTCACATTACAAATGCCATTTTTTGCATAACGTGCTTAAAACAATTTCAATATTTTCTTAAAAGTCATTAAATTTATAGGTTATGCAGCCCTACTGACAGTCCCTTATCCCTGCCCGTCGTACAAGCCGGGACAAGCATTTCGAATACCAAACACATATTTTGGACACTGTTTTACAGAAATATATTTGTGATTTATCTTTCCATTGTGCATCTATCTATTGTTAATATGGACATCATAAAGTACGAAGTACAATTAAAATGTCAAAAAACAGTTTGAGGTTATTGTGATATACCAAGTAAGAAGCAAACATGTTCTAACATTTCGCATTTATTTACTTATTTGTATTTGAATATTACAATTTCTCATTATACCTCTCTTTAACAACAGATTAATGTAAACATTACGTTCGTTGACCGTCATAAAATTCGTGACGGTCATCGTTGCCGTCACGGGCAAAACGGCATCATGCATGCGGCATCACATTGTTTTTTATATTTCACGGAGCTAACTTATTAATCACGAATAGACAATCCCATTACAAATGCCACTTTTTGCATAGCAATTTGAACAGTTTCATTATTTAAGTAAAATTCATTAAACTTATAGGTTATGTGGCCCTACTGACAGTCCTCTAGCCCTGAACATTGTACAGGCCGGGACAAGTATTTTGAATAACAAACACATTTTTGGACACTGTTTTTACGCAAATAAATTTGTGATTTCTCCTTCCATCGTGCATTTATCTATTGTTAATCGACCGCATTTCGATTTAATTTTTAAACATGTTTCCCTTCCTTCCAACTGCCGCCCTTACCCTGACTACTCTTATTCAAAAGGCAGTGTTTACTTAAAACTTTCATAGTGCGAAATTTCACACGGGCCCCCTCGTATTTACGTATTACCACCTTTTTCATATGAACGATAACCTCCAACATTGTTTTTAAAGACGTTTTGTTAAATTAATTTTTAAAAAGGAAAAACGTACTGTATATAATTTTAATACCATGTACAACAATACTAATTTTGTTACTATTTTTGATAATAAAATATTTTGGATTTACAAATACTTATATTTACTTACTTCCACTTTATGCGTTACGTAACTGACCACTAACCATGCGAAGCATTCGCACAACTGACCTAGTATTGCTTATTTATAATGAATTATATGAAATTAATTACAGCCTGGCTTAAATCTAGCGTCAAACAGCTTTACGGCAGAACAACATATATTTATTTTACTGCGATAAAAAACCGAATAAATTATTTTATTAAATTATCTAATTACCGTTAACCGAAAACGAACCCTGACCGCCGTCAAAAAAATCAACTTTTTAAATTTCAATGCGTTTTAAAATTTTGAAATACTAAATTATGTAGATTTTATTAACGCTGGTTGCGCAAGTGAAATAATTTTTTTTAATGTATAGGTAAAACAATATGATTATTTTAGTGAATTTTCAATGGTAAATGAGCTATAAGAGCCAGACCAAAAACTTAAAAAAATGACCGCCGATCCTGACTTCTACATAACTTTTTAAGGGGTCGTTAAAAATAATTTGTGTGTGTGTGTGTGTGTGTGTGTGTGAGAGAGAGAGAGAGAGAGAGAGAGAGAGAGAGAGAGAGAGAGAGAGAGAGAGAGAGAGAGAGAGAGAGAGAGAGAGAGAGAGAGTTTTAGCACACTGACACAGTCCGATTTGATTCAGACTTGGCCCAAATATAATAGGTTGTACGCTAATCAGTAAGATTCATTCAAAAATTTCAAAATTGCGGCCGGTTCAAATGCTCAAAACGAGCAAAATTTTTGAAACTATGATTTTACCATCGTGACCCGCGTTAAACACCGCATAAATTAGCGTTCTAATATTTTGAAATACGTTGAAATTAAGAATTTTACTTGACGGAGTGTACTTTAGAAGTGATACATGCAGATTTTATTGCTGATTATAACGGTGAAATCAGAATTTCAAAAAATGGTAAGGCAAATGAAAATAATATTTTGTTCCATCACGTCAGCAAGACTGCTGCGTGCCGGAATTATAAATGGCCGCCACTTTAAAACTGTTAAACGGTTATTACTGAGTAACTATTTCTACAATCGATTTTGCGTTGTAATTGAATTAAATAGTATTCATTAGTATATTACAGTTTTGAGTGCTAATTACAGTAAAAGGCAATTGTAGGTAATGCGCTAACACATCGCCGCTGATCATATTGTAGAGGTCAGGATCGGTGCACATTTCATCGTTCCGGTCTAATTCTTACCGTCGTAATGGCTGTTATGTGATCACATTTTACTTCACATAAAATAGTTTAGAGAAAGTACTGGTATTCCTTCAAAAAGTTGATTTTATAAAATTTTTGCAAAACCGTTTTCGTACACATTTATAAAAATTATATAAGCATCTTTATAAAGAAATTTTAGGTAAAAAATTATCGCAGCACGCAGCTATCTCGCTGACGTGATAGAAGCAATTTTTCAAGCCATTTTACTAAATATCTGTTTTGAAACTCCGATTTTACCATCATAAATAGCATTAAAATCTGCGTGTATTAGAATTTTAAACTTTGAAATCACATTTGAAATAAAAAAATGAACCATGACCGTCGTCAAATTAAACCTCTTAATTTAAACTGATTTTTAAAATTCAAAATAAATGCAGTTTTTAAACAGTAAACTACGATGGAAAATCACATTTTCAAAAAAAAAGATAAAGTTAACATATTAAAAACGACCGCCATTTTGAAACTGTCAAATAAATTTTGCTTGTCAAAGCTAATTACCGAAACCAAATTTCGTGTGAAGCTTGAATCAAATGAAACTAAAATTGCCGCTAAAATTAAGTCAGATTTTGTTCAATTTTTAATCATATGTCGTTGTTTGAAGTTTAGTGTTCCTGTCTAAATAAAACCTTATCAGTTGAATGACTTAATGAATTTCTAGTTACTATTCGATACTATTGCACTGTGACCTTTGTAGAATTATTGTGCCCCCCATTCCTATATTGTGTCCTAGTCTCTTGAGAAAGTCTTAAAGAGGATTAAAGTTGGGTGACTCTCCCACTTCTAATTGCTGACTCCCCAGTTTATCAGTTCATTATGAAAGTGTTTTTGCAAATACTAATTAATTTTTTAAGTGATTATTTTTTATTGCAGGGTATGGGTGTATGTTTTGCACGGGGGAAAATTCAGTTTGCCATCACGGAACGCTCTTTTTTTTAGTGATTAATAAAATGTATTTTTGAAGTGAAAACTTGTACGGTCCTGGTTGATAAAACAGGGGTATAAACATTTGCTTGCACGTCACGGTTAAATCCTTAACGCATACCTCACAGCATACGCTCGTATATTGTTCCTGTATATATCTAGACTGGAAGTGACTACTACTAAACAGCTAATTTCGCACAATAGTATCAATATCATTTCTATTGAGGTTATGTTTATTGTTCTTGTTAATTTTAAAAATGTGTATTTTCTAAATTTGTGTAGTTAAATTATTTAATGTATATGATCTATACCAATTTTTGAATGCCAGAATCCCAAATATTATATTTAGTAGCTGATTAATTATTAAAGTCCATTATGAAGCCTAAGATACTCAAATTCATAGTCTGTGACAGTTTCAATTAATTTTTAAGTTGTGTACCTACACACACGCGAAATTTAATACGAAAATAATTTTCAAGAGTTGCCCTTTCTGCATACATCTAATTTTTTTTTAATTAAATCAACAGTGAAAAAGTTTACAGTCAGGCATGTTTTTTTTTTTTTTTTGAAGGGTTGATTTTTTTTTTACTTTCCTAGCGTGGGATATAGTTATGACACCTTCTTTTTTAACCTTTAAAGTTTCAGCCCTTTAAATTTAAAATTGTGTTAATTTTTTAATTTTATTAATTTTTAACTATATACAGCCACAAATACCTCATTCCATGAATAAAGCTTCATATTATCTGTTCATATTATCCCAGTGTGTCCCTGCTTCTTCCCGATTAAATTTATGATTTTCCGGCTCATACACGTTCGATTATTCCTAGCAAATTCCCATTAGACAGAAGAGCTATTGCAACTGTCATCACTCAGATCATGAACTGAGCACCGATCCTGATCTCTAGATCACTTTTCGAAGTCGTTAAAATGTTTAAACATGTTTTAGCACGCTTAGGTCCGCAATTTAGGTCCGATTTTATTCAAACTTGGCAATAAAATCTACCACGGTAATACCTTGAACATGTTCTTTAACCAGCGTAATTCGTTCTCCAGTTTCAAAATGGCGGACATTTCGAATCTCGAAAACGCGTAACTTTTTTTCTTAAATTGTTTTTAAAATCTGATTCCACCGTCGTTATCAGCATTAAAAACTGCAAAAATTAGCATTTTGAATTTTCAAAATCAGTTGAAATAATGAAATTTTCTTACGGCGATCAGGGTTCATTTTCGTATTTTCACTGTAATTTGAGAGTTTAATATTCTAATGCGTAGTGACTCTAATATTGTTGATTATGATGGTGAAATTAGAATTTCAAAAACGGGTGAGAATAAAGACAAATATTTTTTCCAAATTCCTTTTTTCACGTCAGCAAGCTTCTTCTACGTGCAACGATTATGTTTTAATAAAATCTGTTTATTTTCATCGCACACGCGATTTTATATCTGAATTCTAAGATTACTAAACAGAAAACTCTTCATTAACCACATACCTGCACTACCATACGATATAGTTTACATATTGGTAAGATCAAGAAGGGTCCAATCGTAATAAACAACCCTTACGGAAGGGTAACCTATTTGTCTCGTATTGGGGATGATATTACGTATCGGATATCCTCCCCCCACCGGCTTCCAACCCCTTCTCTCTCTCTCGCTCTCGCGTTGATTGGATTACGTCTGAACGTTTGCAAATCTGTTCTTTTTCTGGAATATTAAGTAAAGGGCGGGGTGAGGAAGTAAGAAGACCAGATACAGGCATATCGTAAAAATAAATCTTTAGACGAGGAAACGAAGTTCGTATTGTAATGAACGCGAATATAAAGTATCTCTGTAAGCCCCATTCCAACAGCCTCGCCTTTGTAAGGTGAATCACGAAACTTGATAAGATTACTGTCGGTAAAGTCCGCTAGCGTACGTACGGTAGATTTAAATTGGAGGATTAGTGCTTAACCATTTTCTACAACCGTATTACTTTTTATTTTACCACGTTTTTATTCTCGCGTTCTTGTCTGTCTGTCTGTCTATTCGGTACAAATTTTGCAATCGATTTTAAGCTAACTTCCCGATGAGGCAGAATCTTGAAAGTTTATACATATCACAGAACTGGATAACAATGTGATATTAACTAACGAGCCGCCTCGGTGGCCTAGTGGATAGCGTACTAGGCTTTCACCCCAAGGATCCGGGTTCGATTCCCGGCGAGGGCTTGGCATTTTCATACGATATAAATCATCCCATCGTCTGTATTAGCCCAAGTATGCACAATAGTCGGATGTTAAACACCAAAAAAAAAAAAAAAAAAAAAAATGTAATATTAACTTGCTTTCTTGTCTGTCTGTCTCGATTTTAAACTAACTTCATACGTATCACAGAACTGGATAACAATGTAATATTAACTCGCTTTCTTGTCTGCCTGTTTGTGTGTTTATCGGCGCGCACTCAATACACCTATATACACTGAGTCGAGAGCAGTGAAGCAGGCGACGCTTCAGTAACGACGCAAAACTTTGCGATCCCGAACACAAAATGAGCAATATGTTGAAATCACTTCAAAAAAATATATTCGTAATAAATACTGCTCTAGTGCCAATTTCTATAATTATTGTAGATATTGAATTTACTACAATTTCTACGAATTCTTTGTAAAGAAGTTCCCGAAAAGCAGCGCATGTCGAACGCGCAAATGCCAAGGAACGAATGGTCCAAGCAAGAGTGATCGAGACAATGGACGCACGTTCCTCTCGACTTACCAATTACGTGCAACAACGTGCTCAAGTAAGAGCACATGAAACAGCTCTGTCTGTCTGTTAATCTTATACAATCTTATAAAATCAATTTTGTTTGTTTCTATATTTTATTTTTCACGAAAATAACAAACAAATCGATATATATTATGACAAAAACAGAAGATAATTATTTAAAGAAAAATTATTTTTTTTATATACTACGCTTTTAAAAAAGACTGAAGAGTATAAAATAATTTCTCCTAGCCCAATGCAGATATTGCAGTATTGTCCTGAAAATTTGTGATTGTCAATTTTTAATAAATTATTATGACAATTAATGAGTCTATAGTAAATAAGATACCAGCCCCAAAATTAACAAGTGGGAAAACTAACTGGGAGCTGTTCAGTGGTCTAATAGAGGACAACGTCAACCTTCGCGTACCTATAAAAACTTCGACCCAGTTGGAAGAAGAGCTTGAAGCATTTATTGAAACTATACAAGGCGCTGCATGGGACAGTACTCCAGTAAGCAATAGAAAAAGAAATATAATAAAGAACTATTCAGTCGAGTTAAGACAGATGATCAAGGAAAAAAGGAAAGCACGGAAAATCTGGCAAAGAAGTAGAGCACCAGAAGACAAAAAAATACTCAATAGTTTATGCAACAAAATAAAAGTTTATATTAAAGAACTCAGGAATGAATCTATTAATACATACTTAGAACATCTATCAGCTCAAAAGGACAGAGATTATTCCCTTTGGAAAGCAACAAAAGGAATCAAAAGACCCAGGATGCAAATTCCTCCAATAAAGAACGATGAAGGAACATGGGCAAGAAGTGCCAAGGAGAAGGCAGATCTCTTTGCAACTTACCTAGAAAGGACATTTCAGCCTCTTCCCAGACAGAGTGCAGAAGAAAGAGTTCCCCTTGTAAATAAACATGATGAATTAGAAATACCAAAAATAACACTTAATGAACTGAAAAAACAAATTAAAAATAATCTAAAGATGAAGAAAGCTCCGGGATATGATTTGATTACTGGACAAATAATTAAAAATATACCAGAGAAAGGACTTAGGAAGTTATTACACATAATGAATGCAAGCTTAAGGATGAAATATGTTCCTTTGCAGTGGAAGGTGGCAGAAGTCATTATGATAATAAAACCGGGTAAATCACCAAATGATAGGAAATCATATAGACCAATATCATTGCTCCCGATATTTTCAAAATTATTTGAGAGGCTACTCCTAGAACGACTTAGACCCATCATAGAAGAAAGAAACCTTATCCCTGACCATCAGTTCGGATTTAGACAAGGATTTTCAACACTAGATCAAGTACATAGAATAACAAGTGTTATAGAAAATTCACTAGAGAAGAAAGAAATATGTGCAAGTATCTTCCTTGATGTAGCACAGGCCTTTGACAAGGTATGGCATAGTGGTCTGATGTGGAAACTGGAGATATATTTTCCGAAACAATATTTCGAAATACTACAGTCTTATATGACTGATAGGCATTTTAGGGTTAAAAATGAAGGAGAATATTCAAACCTGAAAAAGATATCAGCTGGTGTCCCGCAAGGTAGCGTGTTGGGACCGATATTATATTTGCTGTACATTAGAGATCTCCCTAATGTCGAAGATGTAACAATTGCCACATTTGCAGACGATACTGCAATACTAGCCACCGGGAAGAAAATTGAGGAAGCTGCAGGCAAACTTCAGAGGGCCTCAAATGCTATTAGCAGATGGACAAAGAAGTGGCGCATTGGCCTCAATGAGACAAAGTCAGTTAATGTTAACTTTTCAAATTTGAAGATTGATCATCATATACCAATTACAATCAATTCATTACAAGTTCCCTATGCTAATAGAGCAAAGTACTTAGGTATGACACTGGATGCAAAACTGAAGTGGAAGGAACACGTTAAAAAGAAAACAGAGGAGTTAAAATTAAAATTCAGAAGTATGTATTGGCTTTTGGGAAGAAAATCCCAATTATCAATCCATAACAAGCTGCTGATATATAGGCAAGTCTTGAAACCCGTGTGGACCTACGGAATACAGCTCTGGGGCTGTACAAAGAAGACAAATATAAAAAAGATACAAACCTTTCAAAATAAGGTGCTGCGATGCATCGTAGATGCACCATGGTACATAAATAACGACAACCTCCATAGGGATTTGAAAATAGATATGGTCAGTGAGGAAATAAAAAAGTATGCAAAGAAGCACGGACAACGCATCTCTCAACATGAGCATCCGGAGATACGCGGATTGTTGGCTGAGGCTGGTGTGGTTAGAAGGCTACGAAGAACAAAGCCACTGGACCTTATGGTTTTTGCTGGTCCGGATGGACATTAGTTTCTAAGGGAATATATCCAATGGGATATATCCCTTCAAAGTGTAAAAATGTGTTAAATGTAAATTACTAGATGGGTATTTCTACTCAGTTGTAAATAAAATAAAATTAAAAAAAAAAAAAAAATTTAATAGCTATGAAAATTGTTAAGATTTAACACGAAAAACGTGGGGCGTACTGGATTAAATGCTATAATTCCTAATGGAGTTTAAACACCAATATCATACATATTGATATTGTATGTTGGTTGAAGTAGCTCCTCAATTAACAGATGAAGGTAACCTTACCTTACCTACTGGATACGCTCTACGTTTTTTGTTTTAAATCTTACAAGTATTTTCATAGCTATTAAAATTCACAATCACAAATTTTCAGGACAATACTACAACATCTGTATTGGGTCAGGGGACAGTATTTTATAGTTTTTAAACTCTATATAAAAAATGGTATATTAAATATTTTCTATTTCTTTTATTTATTCATACGCGCGTGCGCGTGTGTGTGTTTGTTTAGTAGTTGATCTCAGGTGCGATATTGTTGTTAAGGCTTAACAAAAGTCGGCAGAGGCAACTGAAATAAACAGCTGATGGGTTTAGCGATCCCACCGCACCTCTAGCTCATACTACTCAGGATGCACACATATTCACTATTCTACGCGTACATAACTCGGCTCGCTCTAAAGTGCAGAACGACCCGTGCTGATGGAGTGAATGACACCTGCCTAATGGTGTTTCAAATGGAGCCTTGGGTACCTTAGCCTTACTCATGCATGCGAGGCTCTGTGTGGGCGGACATAATTTCCCTAGTTAGTTACTCATGCTTCCATGAGTAAGAATGTAAACAGAATGAACGGGACCGCACAGTACAGATCCCGGTTTATGGTTCTTGACCAGCTCCATAAAAAGCTGGTCAAATGGAGCACAACCTCTCTAATAAGGGTAAACAGAAAGAAAAATTGCAAGGGAATTAGCAGAGCAAGCATCTGCAAGTATCTCAATAATGCATTGGGAAGTCACCAATCAGAAATAAGGGAGTTACCCACTTTGAATCCTTTCCAAATCCTAGACTTTATGACGAAATTAAGGTTGCACAAGGTAACTGAGCAATTCAGAAATATATAAAGAGGGGCGTAATAGATCTACAAGGTCACGGTGCAATAGTAACTCTATAAAATCATTCATTCGTGCTTAACAAAGTAATTTACAGATACCTTATTACTACTACTGATACTAGTAAAATTATCGAATGGAAATGTCGAATAAAGAAATATTAGGTATCGAAAGAGAAGTATCGATACTCTTGGTATCGGTCCGACCCTTATAGTGTACGTGGAACTCGCCGCGCCGGGCGTTGTATAATTGTGTTCGACGCCGTCACGGCGTTAAAACTTTGTTTATTTACCCAAACTTTACGCCAGACTTATTGCGTCAAATTTACCATCACAATCTTCCATTCTTTGTGTAGCACTAAAATAACTCTGTCTGTCTGCATACCTTCCCAACCAAACGTGTCTAGGGCGCGATATTGCACGGTAAAACAGTTTTTTTTTTGTGAATGTTGCGTAAGTTTCATAATTCTATTTCCAAAAATTATAACTTAACGATGGAACATTTACGGTATTATTAACGAATTCCCATCGGGAAAATGAGCTACCGGAGCGCCATCATGGTAAGATCCAGACCCGGGACCTTGAAATGAGCCAAGATTCTGATTTCTAGATAACTTCTTAAGGAATCCTTCAAATGTTTGTATATAATAATGGTTTGTGTGTGTGTAAGAGAGACAGAGAGAGAAAGAGAGAGAGAGAGAGAGAGAGAGAGAGAGAGAGAGAGAGAGAGAGACAGAGAGAGAGAGAGAGAGAGAGAGAGAGAGAGAGAGAGAGAGAGGTAGCACGCACACTTTGGCAATTTTGGTCCGATTTGATTGAAACTTTTTACGAAAACCACTTTTTTCGGAAAATTGCAGGTCATCATCAGAGAATTTAGGCTAATGACGAGAAGAAGTAGAAGTGATTCTCATTATTAAATAATCGTGGCATGCAACTGTCTCGCTGATGTGATGGAAGTGATTCATACATAAGTATTCTGTATGTTACTCTCTTTTGAAACCCTGATATCACCAACACGATCAGTATTAAAATCTGCATATATTAGCGTTTTAAACTATTAAATTACATCGAAGTAAAAAATGAAGCCTGACCGTCGTCAAATTATATTCTCCAATTTCAACAGATTTTAAAAAAACTCAAAATGCTATTTTTACAGTTTTTAACGCTGATTACAACGATGGAATCAGATTTTTCAAAAACATTTACGTCAAAAAAGTTATTAAGTTTGAAAATTTGAAACAACTACCATTTTGTTTTTCTGCGTCTCTGAACTACGCACCTTAAGGTTTTTAGTTTTAGCCGCAGTTGCTCCTGTTGCTTTTACCTTACCGTTAACGGTGACACCTCATCCTCATTAGTCTGACAAAGTATGCACGTTAAGCAACAAAGAAACGAAAATTAAAACGTTAATATATGCCGATTTTGGTGATATATATAATAGTGATAATGACCAAAGCGGAATCTAAAAAAGATGTTAGGATAAAAAAAAATTACTTTAGGAAATTCGCTTCGATCACATCAGCGAGACAGCAGCGTGTCGTGATCGTTCTTAAAGTCGGCGTTGGGCCTACGTCAAGTCTTTGAAAAATCAATTCCGTCACGCACTCTACCATATCTCACAAAGTGCATTCAACACTAGCACTATGTACAAAGCGGCTGACTAAGGATGGCATAATGTCCGGCGAAACAGACAAAGCACATCTGGGTCAAGGTCACGCGTCAGTTGGCACGTGATGACGTCACAGGTAAAGCTTGCCTCAGGTTATCGACCATGAACCTTCTTTACAACTTCCTTCACTGTGTGCAAGGCTTAGATTTCTACAGCTCGTCCGAGATTTAGCTGGCAGTGCGGGACATATAAGCGGCTGCACGCTACTACCAGTTCTGAAAACATTAACAGGGTTAACGGCGTTTTTGGATCTCGTACGTCTGAGGCCATGAAATGTTTTGTAATAAAATTTGATGTTTTAGTTTTATTTAGGTTTTAATAATAAGAGTGCAGAGATTGAATGAATGAATAAAATTGTAGGGTTACTATTACACTGCTACTATTTTAGATCCATTTCTATATTCCTGAGATGCTCAGTTACAGCGCCTTCTTATTACGGACGTTCTGCTCAATTTGGCTAACCTTTTTACTGCGCGGGGAGATCCTGCTCATTCTATTTTATATTTTTACTTATGGAAACACTCACAAATAGATTGGAAATGAGGTCCTCCCTCATACAGAAGAGCCCTGGACACGGGTAATGCTAAGGTGCGCTGGGAGGTCGCCAGATCTCCCACGGCTCCGACTGATAGACTATTAGGCCGGTGACATTCACTTCATCGTCATGGATCGCTTTACACTTTGGAATTAGCCACGTTATTTAAAGTAATGAATGCGTGTGTGCATGAGCGCATGTGTGCGTGAGTACGCGTGTGTGTGTGTGTTTATAGAATATATATATATATATATATATATATATATATAGAGAGAGAGAGAGAGAGAGAGAGAGAGAGATTATTATCTTTATTAGGGGCGAAGTTAGGACCATCAGGTCCTCTCCTTAACTTAACCAAGAAAGAAAGAGAGAGAGAGAGAGAGAGAGAGAGAGAGAGAGAGAGAGAGAGAGGGGAGAGAGAGAGAGAGGAGGAGAGAGATATAACAGGAAGTCCCTTCTTACCGTTTATGCAAATAAAACGATTTATTTTAAAGAATATTTACAAGTGAGAAAAGGTGATTTTTAATGGAAAAATTTAACCAATGATTTTAACCGCCATTGAATAGCTCATTTAAAGGACTTGGAAAAGAAGAAGAATGATGCAGATTAAGAAGTATTTATGTAATTATTCAACGTTAATAATTTTCAAACATTTATTATGAAATAATGATTTTTTAAATCACATTTTTAAATTACGTAAAAAATATTCGATTATATGTAGAGTACTCCTGATCGTGTGTTGTACAATATATTCGTGTACATATATTAACATCGGAATTTGTCTTTATTTCAAAAATCCTGTTCTTACCACAACAACACGTTTTCAAAAAACGTGTTCCAAAGAAATTAGTTAAAAGCGGAATTTGACGAAATTTGTGTTCACTTTGTAACGTCGTGTCACTCTCGGGGCCTACAATTATGTAGTTAATTTAACTTTAACACTGTTTCTTATCTGTATTTGCAAATAGTTGAAGTAATTATAAACACATGTCAACCCGTCAGTCAGTTGACCTTGCCTTGCTTTCATGTGGTAAAGCCACTCCGAATAGATTGACAACGGCGACATTATTTTGCTGTTTAGATACGCCCGGGATTGCGAGCATACACCGCAGTTAAGTATTTGTACATTATGGTATATTTGTTTCATGATTGTAAAACAAAGGTTTGCGTTGTATCGCGTAGACGGTAAATTATTTTTTTCAAATGTTGGTAGAATTTTAAGCGGTGGTTTCGTACGAGAGCGAGTTGGCATAAACGGTTCTTCGGTTTTTGAAATCTAAAATCTTACTGAAGTAAAATGGTTTTTGCTTATATGAAATAATAGCGCATGCAGCTGTCTCGCTGACGTATAAGCGAATTCGCAACAAAAAATACACAATCTCTTTAGGAAAGTGGATTCCAGTTTTAAATCGCAGTTAAAAATATGCACTAAACATTCAAAATGTTAATGTATGCAAATTTTGATTGATTAAACAGTTTCTTTTATAATGTAAAAGTTGTGATTTAAAAAAAATATTTGATAGAGTGGCAATTTTTAAACAACTGAACAGATTTTCCTGAAACAAATTGTCGTACCTAATGTCATCTAAGTTTAAATCACAGTGTGCAAGCATTAATACCTCGAGCTTCGAAACTACGGTACTATAAAAATACAAAAAAAGAACCATGACCGCCGTCTCTTGCGTATTTTCATTTTGGAAACTTGAAACGGGAATTTATGCAGATATTAACGCTAATTACAACGGTGAAATCAGATTTTTAGAAATGCATCATAACATGAAAACGTTGAAAGATTTTTTTTTAATATTTTGAATGCCCGCCATTTGAAATGTTGAAAGGATCTTGCTTTAAAAAGAACTTGTCCAAACTATTGACAGAATCGAATTTTTTGCAAAGTTTTTGAAACAAAAAAACGCAAAAATTGCTAACGTGACAGTCCTAAAATACGTGCGCGCTCGCGCGCGCGCACACACACACACACACACACGCGCACACACACACACACACACACACACGCCACACACGCCACACACACGCCACACACGCGCGCCACACACGCCACACACCACCACACACACACACACACACACACACACACACACACACCACACACACACACACACACACACACACACACACACACACACACACACACACACACACACACACACACACACACACACACACACACACACACACACACACACACACACACACACACACACACACACACACACACACACACACACACACACACACACACACACACACACACACACACACACACACACACACACACACACACACACACACACACACACACACACACACACACACACACACACACACACACACACACACACACACACACACACACACACACACACACACACACACACACACACACACACACACACACACACACACACACACACACACACACACACACACACACACACACACACACACACACACACACACACACACACACACACACACACACACACACACACACACACACACACACACACACACACACACACACACACACACACACACACACACACACACACACACACACACACACACACACACACACACACACACACACACACACACACACACACACACACACACACACACACACACACACACACACACACACACACACACACACACACACACACACACACACACACACACACACACACACACACACACACACACACACACACACACACACACACACACACACACACACACACACACACACACACACACACACACACACACAATGGTCGCGAAGGACAACCAATAGCTCGTTTTCCAATCGAAATTCGCTAAAGGCAGTGCCCAACTGAATATCAATGGGGTAAAGTTATTTTTATAAGACAACTTCCATTTGCAACCCCCTAACCCCTGCTGAAGGGTGCACGGGAGATCTATTATCGATAAACGATAGATTTCGTTTAGACGGTCCCATCACGATTTAAATTAAAAGGAGACACGTAAGTTTACCAACACTAACCGCCAGTTAATGTTCACCGTTGCGTTCAACATCCGTTTAGCGGCCCAGTTACTTTTAACGGCTTGACAGTTACGGGTACTAAAAAAAATTACGGCAACGACTACTGCCATACGAAATGAAATTTCGGAAATTCATTGCAAAAAAAAAACGATACCGCGTGTCTGTCTATCTATCTGCTGTAGATAAAGTAGATCTTATTTGTAAATTAACGTGATCTGCTTAAGGCGCCAAAATGCAAGGAAGAAAAAACATGTTTTGAACTTTTAAAAATTAAATTAAAAATAGTTATAAATCCGAATGAACGTATGTCTTTATGAACTTATAAAAATAGACTTTAGAAAAATTACAAAAATTATTAATTTTCTTAATTTAATTTATGCATATTTTAATGTTTATTGTGTGTGTGTGTGTCTAAACGTGAAATCAGATTGTTTTTTAATGATAGTAAGGTTAGAAAAATAATATCTAAATAAATAAAAGAAAAATTGCTTCCATCATTACACTGAATGGATTAAACTGAAAATTACATTAATAATTATAATCAGATTTTATTTATTTCATTTTTTTATGTATGCATTCTTAGTGAATATCTATTGTAAGATGGAGCACCATCATGGTAAGACCCCAGACCTGCGACCCAAAAGTCAGTTCTCCGATCTAACCTCTACAAAACTTTTTGCGTTGTTAAAATTTATATTATATATACTTCTGTGTGTGTGTGTGTGTGTGTGTGTGTGTGTGTGTGTGTGTGTGTGTGTGTGTGTGTGTGTGTGTGTGTGTGTGTGTGTGTGTGAGTGAGTGAGTGAGTGTGTGTGTGTGTGTGTGTGTGTGTGCGCGCGCGCGTGCGCTTTTTTGCGATGCCAAAAAAAGGTGGAAAAAATTGTTTACAGACTAGCTGCGGTAGGATACCGCACTACCCCAGAGTGTGGGACTCAAATTAAGTTCAAACTCAAGTTAAGATCTATTGTTGCCCACTAAAAAAACCACCAAAAGCATTCCTCTTTTGTAACCCCCCACGGAACCGCCGCCAGGCATTACTTCGTGGGAAGATGGACTGGCTGACCGCCTACTCTTCTAAAGCGTTGGCTCTCCTTTCTCGATCCTCAGCCCTCAATCTCTTCATGACCACTGCAGCGAATACCGCAATGACCCTCCAGTTGGCCTCTGAAGCCATCATTGTCGCAATCAGACTTTCCGGTGTAATTCTGCCTTGCAAATATGTTTGCAGCTTCATCCTTTCCTCGTCGAATCTCCGACACCGGAAAAACACATGCTCCGATCTTTCTCCATTTCTGGAAGACAGAGGTGACAAGCCGAGTCTGTTTCCAGCCTGAAACGGAACAAGTAAGCTCAGAAGCAACCGTGCCCAGTGAGAATCTGTGTGAGATAGAAATCCACCTCCCCATGTTACCTCCCCTGTTGCACCAATCCTGGATGTTACTTATGAGTTGCTATGTCCATCGTCCATTTCTTGATTCGTTCCACTGTCGCTGCCATGTCTCCAGGGTCCGATTCGCTCCTCTGTAATTGTCATTGTATGACTATACCGCGGCTCAGTACTTCGCTTGCGCCAGTAGAGCCTCGCGCTTTCATCAGCCATCGGCTCCATTGGAGTTTCGCCCGCCACTACGCATGCAGCGTCGTAGGAAACTGTTCGGTAACCACTCACGACACGCAGCAACACACGGCCTAGCTCAAATCATAGCCTAGCTCCAAATCGGCGCTCCGTAAAGGAGCACTGAGCTTACTACCCCAGTCAGGAGTCGGCGGCGGACCTGTCTTGGATCTCCTAGATTCGGCATGAGCCAGCAAAGGGCTCCTGCCACGTTCACCGTCTTTTCACTAACTGCCTTGAGATGTTCCCTGAAACAGAGTCTCTCGTCAACCCACACACCAAGGTATTGAAGGGCTGGGACAGAACTTATCTGCATATCTCCAACAGTAAGAGTTACTCTATCCCTCTTTTTCCTGCTGGTCACAAGCACGAATTCCGTCTTATGATCGACGAGCTGCAGACCCATAGATGTCAACCATCTCCGGATCGACTTCACTGTCTCGTTGGCCCAAACCTCGACTTCTTCCAAAAACTTCCCTTCAACAACCACCGCAAGGTCATCGGCGAATCCAAAGACTTTTACGTCTAATGGTACGCTTTTACGTCTAATGGACGTGTATTAAAAAACTGATTTTTAACGTAGCATACAGCTTTAAGAACTGCATAAAGTAATAATGACTTCGGTGGCGAAACCGTAATAAAAAAAATCAGATAAAAAATATATTTTGGAAATTAGTATTGTTTTTTTATAGTATTATAATGGTAATATTGAATCATACTGAGAATAAATACAAAGTATGTTTAGGTGTTATTTACATAAAAATTTCCTACCACTAAATAATAACATTAAAAAAAAGTTTTATCGTATTTGTACTTCTATAAAAAACTGTATTACAGCAAATTTAATTAAATTCGGATACTTTTTTTGAACTTTTCACTTACTTAAAAATTTTTGAAGGGTTGTACAAACATTTATGCCCCCGTAGGTATTTTCTGTATAATTATTGTATGCAAGTGTCATCGCCTAAAGAACATAGAAACTGAGTTACACAGCCTAGTTCCGCTTACTAAAACCAAAACAAATACGCTAAAAATCCCGTTCTTCTCTCCTGGCTTAAAAAGAGCCTTAGCCTGCGAAACTCAATTCACTGCTGTCAACCGAAACTCACTTCCAATTGGTTCGCAGTGCACGCGTGTCTATACTACGTTAGACTAATACACTTCTGCCTAGGCAATACAGCCGGCGCACCACATCGTATCTCCCATGCACAAAAGCTTCATTCTGATTGGTGCATTTCTCTAGTTTTAACAATGGAAATGTCAGAAATTGTGGTTCCCGCCATAATTTTTAATATAATACAGGTCGAAAATCGTTGTTCGTCAGGTGGATCAGCCACCACGTAACAACTAAACGGGTCCTACGAACACCCGGTCCAGCAGCACAACTTGCTCGGAAAGAAATAGGAGGGATGCGGTCAACTATAAACAAACGAACTTCTTAATTTAACTCCACCATTCCGAACCGGAAGAGTGCGTCGTCCGCTGCCGACTTGGTAATTGCCCGTACTTCTTCGACGAGTTATGGCTAGAAAATAACGACTGATTTTCGTACACAAATGATGTTTATTTCGCGTGGTTGACAATGATAGGGCGATAACCTTGAATGCTCCCTCTACCTACTCCGCCATTTAGATGATTGCGCACTGTCTAATTCGGTCAGAGCAGTCGTTTGAACAGTAACGTATATTTGCCATGCAATGGAAAATGCTCAGTGTGGAGCAACGTGATGTGAAATTTCTTGTTAAACTTGGAAAATCCACCACAGATATATTAAATTTGTCTTAAAAAGTTTATGG
This sequence comes from Callitettix versicolor, assembly GCA_022606455.1. Lineage (NCBI taxonomy): Eukaryota > Metazoa > Arthropoda > Insecta > Hemiptera > Cercopidae > Callitettix > Callitettix versicolor. The sequence goes on along the minus strand of CM040190.1, from coordinate 43,619,708 downwards.
TGACGAGTGTTTATCACGTTATTCCTAAAGTCAAGGACGTTTTGAGTCTGTAAATGCAGTGAAGAAAAAAGGGACGGACATGATGATGACCATATCAGAAGACAATACTCAGCATTGCTTCCAACAATGAAAAATTCGTAGAGAGCGGTGTACGGATCGAGGAAGGGTGTATATTGAAGGTGATAATGTTTCCAATGTAAACTATGTTAAATAAAAATCTCCAAAATTCAGTCCTTTTATTTTCTAGTCACACCTTGTATTTCTTACCGTAGATTTCAACGTAAAGGAAATGTTGATACTGAATAAATAAAATAACTAAATCAGCCTTCATCACGTTAGCGAGACAGATGCGTGCGCGATTATTTGTTATTCAGTTCGACTTTATCCTTTCTGGATAAAGGAAAGGAAAGAAATTAGCAATTCATATTTTTTTATTACATACAATTACAACAAGTCTAAGAATATCTAGCAATATTTTTCTGTCTATTGTCTGTGTGGTGAAAAAATGTCCACAGTCGCCCTTCACAATGTATTTACACTTAAATTGTGTGTATCAATCCTGCACCAAGTCAACAGGTTTCTTTCTCTTTAGTCTCCTCACTTGTGGTACGTTGCCCAAATGTACCACCTCTACATTTTCATGTTCACAGAGCCTTGCTGAATGTCTTCCAGCATACCTTTTTACCTCTTCGGCCATTAAAGGCACCTTCAAATCCCGATGGATATCTGCATTACGGATATACCACGGTGCTCCAACAATACTTCGAAGAACATTGTTCTGAAATGTTTGTATTTTCATGTTACTTTTCTCCGTGCATCCCCACAATTGAATGCCGTAGGTCCAGGCTGGTTTCAGGACCTGCTTATACAGAAGCAGTTTATTTTGTACGGACAATTCAAAGTTCCTTCCGATAATTCAATACATTTGTCTGTAGTAATGACACCGTAGTCGCTTTAGTAATGACACCGTTAACACCATCAATGGTAGATCTGTCCCTCCGAAATCCGTATTGATGTTCCGAAAACCCATTGCGCCTTCAGCGAATGGTTCAAGTCGTTCATAGACAATCCACTGTGTGTGTGTGTGTGTGTGTGTGTGTGTGTGCGCGTGTGTGTGTGCATATGTGTGCGATTTCACCGTCGTAATCGTCATCAAAAACTGTGTCAATCAGCACTTCAATTTCCAAAACCAGTTTAAATTAAGAAATGTATTTTAACGGCGGTCAGGGTTCATTTTAATATCTCGAATGCAATTCGAAGGGTTTATCCTAACGGTTAACTCTTCTACCGCGAGTGCCTACGTTTTTTTTCATACAAAAAGTTCGCGGCCGGCCTTAAGAAGTTTTCGCTTCAACAAATCCTGACCCGCGACAGTAAAGAATATCCATCTTTATGCCACACGAATGTAAAAATTTTTTTCAGAATGTTACCTGTCTGTATGTCAACTTAAATAACACATCATACCCAGAGTGGAAATGTTTCCCTTGTATGGGAAGCTGCATACCTGTAACAGAAATATTTTTGTTAGTAAATTAGACACGTGATATGTTACAGAAGGAAATATTCTTACGAGTAGACATTTGATATCTTACACTGAGATAGATTTACTGTATTTTTCATCTACTAAACGTAGGTGTGTTTGTATGTGTGTGGTGTGTGGCGCGCGCGCACACACACACACACACACACACACACACACACACGCACGCACACACACACACAGGGTGTTTCAGGAACAAACAGAAAGATTTACACACAAACAGGTGATTTCTACCGGTGAAAATGATTGAAAAACATTTATATAAACACGGGGCGCTTCTTTAGCGAGTTGCAGCTGGCGACAAATTTCGCCATGATTCCTGGAAAAAGAGGAAAATTAAGCTATACTGAAATTCTAGGAACCTAAATTAAGAGGTAATCTTGATGGTTTCTTATGGTTTTTAACCTGCAAAATTTAATAAAACTAAATTAATTTCGAGTCATTAATTTAGTTAACCTGTAAAACGCCTGTAAACCGCGTAAAACGCAAAAATCCTGTAAAATGCAAAAATCCTGTAAAATGCAAACAAAACCTGTAAAACGCAAAAACCAGAGTCAAAACAACACATTTTTTACACATGGCTTACAATAACTCTGTAAGTTTCCCAATAAACTAATAAAACGTTTAGATAAAACTTGAATAAAGTTTAATTCAGAACAAAATTATGTAAATAAAATCAACTAAAAAAGATGAATTTTTATTAACATCAAAGTATTTACAACATAGCGGAGAAAAGGCATTTTGTTCAAACAGAAAGAAAATACCTTTTACATTCTAGAATACCTAGTTATAATTTTTTTTTACAAATTTCGGACGTTTGCAATTTTAGTTCGATTAGATTGAAACTTGACACAAAAATCGATTTTGTTAACAGCTCGAACTATTTCTTTGCCCAGGAAAATCCGTAAAACAGTTTGAAAATGAAAGCCATTTCAAATTTTTTAAAAATCATAAATTTCCCTGACTTGTACTTTTCTGAAAACCGCTTTCACTATTTCTGTTTGAAAACTGTGTAAAACAGCTTTTTGAATTTTCAAAATCCGTTGAAATTGGGTAATCCATTTCTGCTAAGGTGAAACTTTCGTATTTTTAAAACTTTAAGAATTTCAACTTACACTCAACGTAACCAAATTAGGAACCGAGATAAAGTGTTTTAAGCGTTATAAAGTTGGCACGCCTGAATTATATATAGACACATCTTTCTTGTATCTATACGATTAAATTCAACACCATTAGAGTGTATCACAACAGAGTTCTGTATTAACAATATGCAAATGAAGTAAGGCTATACAACCCGCCACACACAGGTCCCAAGTGCAGCGTGTTGCCTACCTAGCCCCTTCATATCCGCATCACTAAATCATGCCACAGCCCGCCCTTCCGCTCCATCTCTTTGTTCTGATTGTCTCTGTTAACACGACCTCAGCCTATATAACTTATAATCACATTCATATTGAGGGGGAGCTCTTGATATATGGGATGCCAAAAGGAATATGACGGCTATAAATTTTAAAAGCGTCTTATACATACCTTACGAGGAACTATATTACATGAAGTTTAAATTAGCACATTTTCATTGGAAAACAAGCAATTGGAATTACTATTCAGAGCTAACACCGAGTGCTTGAAATGAGCACCAATCCCGGCTACTAGATCATTTTTAAGGGGTTGTTAAAAATTCGTATACATACATACGAGTTAATAAGCTCTAATACGCAATTTTAGTCCGATTTAACGTGGCAAAAAATCGATTTTGTTAATAGCTTGGACAAATTCGTTAACTTTTCAACAGTTTCAAAATGGCGGTCATTAAAAATTTGTAACTTTTTCGTCTTTTTTGAAAATCTTATTTCACCATCGTAATCAGTGTTAAAAACTGCACATATTATTTGAATTTTGAATTTTCAAAACCCATTGAAATTAGGAAACTTAATTTGATGGCGGTCAGGGTTCATTTTCGTATTTCTAATGCAGTTTGAAAGTTTAAAATTATGATATATGCATATATACGCACGCACGCTAACACTCGCGCGCTTCGCGAGCATACACACACACACACACACACACACACACACACACTGCTCTACATAGCTTGGCTATCTCCAGTGTGTTAAGCGACTAGTGCTGATGGAGTGAATGACACCTACCTAATAGTGTATCAAACGGAGCCCTTGGATACCTAACGCTCCATGCATGCAGGTTAAACCTCATTTCCCTAGCTACTTACGGGTATTGCCATAAATTAGAATATAAAATAGAACGAGCGTTATCTCACTGCACAATAAAAAGTTTGGCCAAATGGAACGGAACCTCCGTAATGAGGAACAAGAGAAAGGAAATTTGAAAGGAAATTAGCAGAGCAAACACCCCAAACACCTCAATAACGAACTGGGAAGTCATCAATTAGAAGTGGGAGGAGCTAAGCACGTTCAATCCTTTAAAATTTTACACTTTATAAAGAGACTAGGACTTGAGAAGGAGCTCTAACTGAACATCTTAGGAATATTTAAAGGGGTTACAATATATCTGCAAAGGTCGCAGTGCAATTGTAACGTTACAAATTCATTAATTAATTCAGAAAAACATAAATAACTTAAACAAAAGGCAATAAAACAGCTGTATGTGCTGTATTCTGACGTGAACCAAATGAACTATCTCGGTTAACAAATATACATTCTAAGGAATCATCTGATCAAGTTGGCAGAAAGATTAGCATGAAAGCTTTGATAGCCAATGGGGCGAATCCCTACGGGAAAAATTAGAAGCCAAGTGCTCGACCACATATCTGGGCAATATATCTATAATTTAAAAAACAAATTAAGCAAATCAGTTAACAGAATGGCTGGACTTGTGTTCGATTCCATCAATTTTATCCAGCACTTCTCCACCGACGCCATATTGAATATTTCTCGGAAAAAATTCGGCAACGACGAAACGCTTTGCGAGCCGTTTACAAATTGTCTACTCTATTTCGAACAGTTAATGAACTCAAACTGCCCCAAGGAATTCCGCTATAATTGCCTTTAATTTTCCATTGAACGGTCCGCCCTCTCTTAATAAATCACCAGTACACGGAGAGACTTCACTGCAAAAGAAACGAGGGTTGGGGGGATGAACCTTGTTTATTTAGTCTTCAAAGTTCCTCGGGTTGCCATGGATACCCGCTTTGATGTCTTCTTGTACACGACTGACTGTGACGGCAGAACAGGTAAGGCATGGATCAAAGAATGAAATGAAATACACCTGGGCTGCCTTTCAGCCGCTGTATTGGAGCACGCAGCTCTCTCGCTCAAGTTATCAAGAGCAACTAACGGCAATAATACAATAAACGCTGTACCCAGCTGTCTCGTAAAGCGACAGAATCGCATTTTAAAAGTATAACATTATATTAAAGTATTATAGAAATAACATTTGTTTAAATGCAAACATTTTTTCAATAAAAAAACCCCTGACCGTCATAGATTAAAATAACCGCGGAAAGCAGCTGCATCGTTGACGTGATGGAAGCGAATTTCCAAAAGTATTAAGGAATTCCCTTTTTGCGAAACTCCGATTTTACAATTATAAACGGCTTTCAAACCTACAGAGCGATTGAATTGCTGGGAATTCGAAAATGAACCCTGACCTCCGTTAAAATTGAATTTCATAATTTCAACGTTTTTTTGAGGATTCAAAACAGCTATTTATGCAGTTTTTAACGCTGATTACGAAAAAGTATTCAAGACAAAAAAAAACTGAAGTGGTTGCCATTTTGAAATCGTTTACTGATATTGCTGGTTAACGAACACGTCAAAGCTATTTATGATTTACAAATTCCAAATTTTATGATTACATTTCAATATATCCGATTTACGATCTATTCACAATTTCCAATTTTACTATTTATTTCGATATTTACGATTTACGATACATTTAAGAATTCCAAATTTCCAATTTTACGATTCCATTTCAATATTTCCGATTTCCAAATTTCCAATTTACGATTCAATTTCAATGTTTCCGATTTACGATCTATTCACAATTTCCAAATTTTCAATTTTAATATTCCATTTCAATATTTCCGACTTACGATCTATTTACGATTTCCAAATTTCCAGTTTTACGGTTCCATTTCCAAATTTCCAATTTACGATTCCATTTCAATATTTCCGACTTACGATCTATTTACGATTTCCAAATTTCCAGTTTTACGGTTCCATTTCAATATTTCCGATTTACGATATCCAAATTTCCAATTTTACGATTCCATTTCAATATTTTCAATTTACGATATATTTGCGATTTTCAAATTTCCAATTTCACGATTCCATTTCAATGTTTCCCAATACACTGTTAAATTGAACCAGACTGAGCCACAGCAAACTGTACTGGATCCAGTACAGCTACTTAAAAATGTGTTATATTTTATCGGCACTTGTTTCACTTTGCACAGTGCAGCAAAATAACATTTGAACTAAAACTCTAAAACAAAAAAGAACTGTGTAACTCGAAATTTCAATAAAAATATTAGCCCAAACAGACACCTCATGTACCTTTGAAAGTATAATCTGCTGAAAGCGTCCGCTGAACGTATGTTTTCTTTCGACGGAAAAGCTTTCTGGGAAAGTGAAAATCGTGACGAACAAACAGCGGGTCGACTAAAGGAGTAAACATCGCGCTTTGAAGCCGTCGTCACACGTTGCCAAAGTATGGAAATAAGTAGCGAGATCAAACGTGTACTCGCGTTTTTTTAAATAAAAATAAACATTTACCCGCCAAATAAGCCTTGTGACGTCACAAGCGCGTCGATTTGTTTTCACTCCGCGTTTCCGTTTGCTGAAAACATATTACAGTCAAAAGGGCATTTACTGGAGCGTGCATCTGAAAGCTTTGCACGGCTGTAAGTTAACCCTATCCTGCGAGTTGTACGGGAAAATCAACGTCCGACGGTTTGAAAACGCTTGCGTGATTAGGTATGTACACACAAGGAGGAAACCGTCAATCGAAAATCTACATTTCCTTTACTTCGCCGCTAGGAGCGCGGGAATACTCGAGGATTTCCCTCAGAAAATCTGTTTCAGTGTTTACCCTATTATAGTATCATCGGATTTTAGCATCTCTTCTATGTGATCCTGAATTATTTTTTCTTTTCCAGGCGAAAAACCAATAAGATCATCATCGAAGTCAATGGGAATTGAAATTAAAAAAAACCTAATAAAATTATAAAAAAGAAGACAATTAGGGTTAAAAAAATTAATTTATAATAAGAAATAAATAAAAAGATGATGAGGGAAATACTGGGACCAGTGAAAACAGAGAAGGGTGAGTTTAGGGTTAAGGAAAACAAGGATTTGTACATTAATGAGAAAAGCGGAAGGATGGTGGATACAATTAGAAAGAGGCGAATGCGGTTCTTTGGTCACATTATAAGGATGAACAACAGTAGACTCACAAAGCAAATTTTCAATTACGTTTATAAAAGTAAGAATGGCAATCGGTGGTTCCGGGAAATAAAGAAGGACATGGAGGAGATGGACGTAACGGAGGACATACTGCAGGACAGAACGACAATTAGGAGGATGATACGAAACTTCAAGGGTTTCCGGGAGAAAGAAAAGAAAAGGAGAACGGTGGAAAGGAGGAAGGAGCAGAGTGAGAAAATGAAGAATTACTGGAAAACCAGAAAGGAGAAGAAGAATAAGACCTAACATTTATGTATTTAATTATTTTACGTAGTCCTCAGATGGCCAAAATCGATAAAAAAATTAATAAAACAAAACAAAATATAATACCAGTTATAAATATATGCCAAAAACAAGTTAACAATAATATATATCTTTACAAAAAACAATAAATTGGCCCTACAATAATAAAGTACCTAGAACTAAAGAAAAGAAATAATAACAATAATAATAATAACAAATACCACAAACAATTTCAGGGCTGTAAAGGGGTGAATTATTTAAACTGGCAAAAAAAGTGAAGGGTAAAAAAACCACGGCACGCAGCTCTATCGCTGACGTGATAGAAGCGAATTCTCGAAAGCATTCTCGTACATATTACTCTATTTTTAAAATCCCGATTCCCCAGTCACATTCAGCATTAATACCAGCATATATAAGCATTTTCAAACTCTCAAATTACGTCGGAAAAACAAAAATGAACCCTGACCGCCGTCAAAACGTTTCTTGATTTTAACGGATTTTGAAAATCCGAAACGCTAATGTATGCAGTTTTTCACGCTGAATATGATGATGGAATCGGATTTTCAAAAATATGTAGGACAAAAAAATTGTATTTTTTAATAGCCGCCATTTTGAAACTGTTCGAACGAATTTCGCAGATTTACGAATTTACCCGAGCTATTACCATAATCGAACTTTTTTCCAAGTTTATATCAAACCGAACCGAGCGATGGATTTGAAATGGTTGCCATTTTGAAACTGTTTGAAGGATTTCGCTGAGTGACGAATTGCTGTAACGCCGAATAAAGCGTTATACAATTGCGTACAAAAAACACACGCACGCACACACGCTCACTCTCTCTCTCTCTCTCTCTCACACACACACACACACACACACACACACACACACACACACACACACACACACACTAACACACACACTAATACACACACATACATGCGCGCGCGTGCAGTTTATTATTATATATTTTTCCGCGAGTGTCCGTTTTACGGTGATCACCGAGAAGGAGAGAGAGAGAGAGAGAGAGAGAGAGAGAGAGAGAGAGAGAGAGAGAGAGAGAGAGAGAGAGAGAGAGAGAGAGAGAGAGAGAGAGAGCGTGTGTGCGTTTCATCGTACAGCAATTCGTTACTTGGCGAAATCCGTCAAACATTTTCAAAATGACAACCATTTCAAATCTTCATGTTATAACACTGCTGAAAATCTGATTCCATCATCGTGATTAGCGTAAACATCTGCGTAAATTAGCATTCGGACTTTCAAAATCCGCTGTAACTGAATTTAACGGCTGTCAGGCTTGACTTTCGTATCTGCAATGAAATCCGAAATTTTAAAACCAAGATTTTAGTGCTGGTTATGAACCCAAAATCAGAACTTTAAAAACACCGTTAAAACAAACTATTTTTGTAAATTCGCTTCCATCACGTCAGCGAGACAACTGAGAAGCGCCATTTAAAAAAAATTTGTTTAACTACATACCTAATTGTTTCCGTATGTAGTGTTTTGGGTTTACGAAATTTTTAAAAAACAAAACTTAAAGTCAAAATGCCTAAAGTTTTGTCAGAGAACAATACAACATGCGGTCACCTCAGAATCAATAAGCCTCTAACAGGAGCTTCCCGGATCCAAGAAGGCAATTTACACGGCCAAAATTGGACGACAATCCCCGGTCAACCGTACATAAGGCATTCTTAGTTAATTAAAAGCAAAATTGCTTTTTAATGGTCTCCATGGCGACGCGCAACGCGCGGGGCTAACTTTATGCAAATCCCATAGTTTACCTTTCCTTAACCAAGTTATCGCAACTGCAGTCCTCACTCTTCTCTTAGTAGATTGTCCTATTTACATCGTCATTATGAATTGCTAATTTCTTTCCTTTCCTTTATCCAGAAAGGATAAAGTCGAACTGAATAACAAATTATCGCGCACGCATCTGTCTCGCTAACGTAATGGAAGCTGATTTAGTTATTTTATTTATTCAGTACCAAAATTTCCTTTGCGTTGTAATCTACGGGAAGAAATCCGGGGTGTGACTAAAAAATAAACGGACTGAATTTTGGAGATTTTTATATATCACCATTGAGGAGAATAATGATCTCATGTCTGACCACACAGCAATTGTACTTTCATTAAGTCAGTTATCAGCAGGATGCAGCGACCGAAGTTAGGTAATAAACATACGGATTGGAAGAAATTTCGTGAAGAACTTGAACAAAGAATCAACCTAAGTGTACCCTTAAAAACAAATGATCAGTTGGGCAAGGAAGTGGGAAAATAGTTACAGATCTTCAACAATCGGTATGGAATAATACTCCAATTCTGAAGCCTAAAATACCTGGGTTGAACTATATCAAAGAAGTACGAGACATAGAAAGGAAAAGAGAAAGACACGTAAAAAATGGCAGCAAAGTCGTTCTCCAGAAGACAAAAAGGCTTTAAACAAGCTTACTCAGCAGCTTAAAGAAGAGATCAAAATCATTTAAAACGAAAATTTTCAGTGCTTCCTGAGGGACCTGACGGATGATAGAGATACGGACTATTCCCTTTGGAGAGTCGCTAAGATATTAAAAAGACCAATAAAGTATGTTCCACCAATTCGCAGTAATGATGGTAAGTGGGCCAGAAGTGATAAAGAAAACGCAGAGGTATTTGCTGAATATTTGAAAAATATATTTCAACCTCATCCATCAACTTGTATGGAAGATATACCATCAGTTAATAATACAGATCATACGTTGGCCAAAAAATTTACACCAGCAGAAGTCATCAATGAGACTGGGTATGACCTTATTACAGCTGAGATACTCAAAGAGCTGCCATATAAATGTATAATTAAACTAACACATCTTTTCAATGTGGCAATACGGCTCAGATATGTGCCTATATATTGGAAGATAGCTGAGGTAATTATGATCCCAAAACCTGGTAAGACACTGGAAGAAAAAACACCATAGCGACAATATCATTGCTGCCTACTATAGGAAAACTTTGCGAAAGACTACTTTTAAAACGCCTTAAGCCAATTATTGAAGATAGGCAGATTTTTCCAAATCACCAGTTTGGGTTCCGCAGAAAGCACTCGACTGTAGAACCAGGTACATCGTATGACTAATGTCATAGAGAAATCATTAGAAGAGAAAAAAAATATGTGCAACTGTATTTTTGGACGTAGCACAAGCATTGGATAAAGTATGGTATGAGGGCTTGGAAAGTAAACTTGATGGCTACTTACCGAGGCAAATAAGTGAGATTTTGAAATCGTATATTTCCGATCGATATTTCAGAGTTAACCATGGTGAGGACTATTCTGTATTAAAATGCTGCTGGAGTGTCTCAGGGTAGTGTCCTGGGGCCCACTCTATATTTGCTATATACTAGTGACATCCCAAAAACTGATGGGGTTTTTACAGCCATATTTGCTAATGACACCGCTCTACATGCTACTGGACATGACATTCAAACAGCTACTGACAAACTACAATTAGCTATCAATAATGTTGACATATGGACTAGAAAATGGCTAATTAAACTGAATGAGGGTAAATCAACTCATGTCAACTTTACTAACAAGCATTATGTGTATCAGCCAGTAATGACAAACGGTCAAATTGTTCTGTATTCAAACGAGGCCAAATATTTAGGGATGACTCTGGATGCTAAACTTCGTTAGAAGTCTCACGTGAAAAAAAAAGCGCGAACAACTTGGAATGAAGTACAGACAAATGTATTGAATTATCGGAAGGAACTCTGAATTGTCCGTACATAATAAACTGCTTCTGTTTAAGCAGGTCCTGAAACCAGCCTGGATCTACGGCATTCAATTGTGGGGATGCATGATGAAAATTAACATCAAAATAATACAAACATTTCAGAACAAAGTTCTTCGTAGTATTGTAGGAGCACCGTGGTATATCCGCAATGCAGATATCTATCGGGATTTGAAGGTGCCTTTAGAAGCCGAAGTGGTAAAAAGGTATGCTGGAAGACATGCAGCAAGGCTCTGTGAACATCAAAATGTAGAGGTGGTACATTTGGGCAACGTACCACAAGTGAGGAGACTGAAGAGAAAGAAACTTGTTGACTTGGTGCAGGATTGATACACACAATTTAAGTGTAAATACATTGTGAAGGGCGACTGTGGACATTTTTTCACCACACAGACAATAGACAGAAAAATATTGCTAGATATTCTTAGACTTGTTGTAATTGTATGTAATAAAAAAATATGAATTGCTAATTTCTTTCCTTTCCTTTATCCAGAAAGGATAAAGTCGAACTGAATAACAAATAATCGCGCACGCATCTGTCTCGCTAACGTGATGAAGGCTGATTTAGTTATTTTATTTATTCAGTATCAACATTTCCTTTACGTTGAAATCTACGGTAAGAAATACAAGGTGTGACTAGAAAATAAAAGGACTGAATTTTGGAGATTTTTATTTAACATAGTTTACATTGGAAACATTATCACCTTCAATATACACCCTTCCTCGATCCGTACACCGCTCTCTACGAATTTTTCATTGTTGGAAGCAATGCTGAGTATTGTCTTCTGATATGGTCATCATCATGTCCGTCCCTTTTTTCTTCACTGCATTTACAGACTCAAAACGTCCTTGACTTTAGGAATAACGTGATAAACACTCGTCACCATAAACTTTTTAAGACAAATTTAATATATCTGTGGTGGATTTTCCAAGTTTAACAAGAAATTTCACATCACGTTGCTCCACACTGAGCATTTTCCATTGCATGGCAAATATACGTTACTGTTCAAACGACTGCTCTGAGCGAATTAGACAGTGCGCAATCATCTAAATGGCGGAGTAGGTAGAGGGAGCATTCAAGGTTATCGCCCTATCATTGTCAACCACGCGAAATAAACATCATTTGAGTACGAAAATCAGTCGTTATTTTCTAGCCATAACTCGTCGAAGAAGTACGGGCAATTACCAAGTCGGCAGCGGACGACGCACTCTTCCGGTTCGGAATGGTGGAGTTAAATTAAGAAGTTCGTTTGTTTATAGTTGACCGCATCCCTCCTATTTCTTTCCGAGCAAGTTGTGCTGTCTTGTGCTGCTGGACCGGGTGTTCGTAGGACCCGTTTAGTTGTTACGTGGTGGCTGATCCACCTGACGAACAACGATTTTCGACCTGTATTATATTAAAAATTATGGCGGGAACCACAATTTCTGACATTTCCATTGTTAAAACTAGAGAAATGCACCAATCAGAATGAAGCTTTTGTGCATGGGAGATACGATGTGGTGCGCCGGCTGTATTGCCTAGGCAGAAGTGTATTAGTCTAACGTAGTATAGACACGCGTGCACTGCGAACCAATTGGAAGTGAGTTTCGGTTGACAGCAGTGAATTGAGTTTCGCAGGCTAAGGCTCTTTTTAAGCCAGGAGAGAAGAACGGGATTTTTAGCGTATTTGTTTTGGTTTTAGTAAGCGGAACTAGGCTGTGTAACTCAGTTTCTATGTTCTTTAGGCGATGACACTTGCATACAATAATTATACAGAAAATACCTACGGGGGGCATAAATGTTTGTACAACCCTTCAAAAATTTTTAAGTAAGTGAAAAGTTCAAAAAAAGTATCCGAATTTAATTAAATTTGCTGTAATACAGTTTTTTATAGAAGTACAAATACGATAAAACTTTTTTTTAATGTTATTATTTAGTGGTAGGAAATTTTTATGTAAATAACACCTAAACATACTTTGTATTTATTCTCAGTATGATTCAATATTACCATTATAATACTATAAAAAAACAATACTAATTTCCAAAATATATTTTTTATCTGATTTTTTTTATTACGGTTTCGCCACCGAAGTCATTATTACTTTATGCAGTTCTTAAAGCTGTATGCTACGTTAAAAATCAGTTTTTTAATACACGTCCAAAACAAAAATTTATTAATATAGAAAGATGGCTGCCATTTCCAAACTGTTGAATGGATTTTGCTGTTAACATAAGTTTTCAATATTACGAAATTGATTTTCGTGTTATCATTTTAAATTTTCTAAAACCGTAAAAATTAAGGAACTGAATTTTACGGCGGTTAGGGTCCATTTTCGTAATATAAAAGTTCAAATCGCGGATAATAATTGCTGGAATTATAATGAAATTCGAATTTCATAAAAAGTATACGATGACAACATATTTTTTTGGAAATTTGCTTCCATCACATCAGCAATACAGATGCTTGCCGCGATATCTGAACATATTCAGCAGGAGACAATGAAAGTTTTAAAGAATGAAGAAGCGATTGGGACAAAGGATGCGCAGGGCAATTTGCAGGTAATTCCTGTCATCCATCTGTTTTCCCCACTCCCCTTCCATCTCGCCTAATAGACAATGACATGGCAAAGCCATTACAATTCGTGCCCAAGTTTGGCCCTCCCCGCCCCGCTCACCACCCTGAAAGTTTAAGCAGTTGTTTTACCTGCACATTTCGTCAAATTTATATTTATAAAGCGCGTGCCTGCACTGTTTTCTCACTGTGTTACCGGGGTGGGTGAATTACCTTCCCTTTTGACTGATTTAATTAGCGAATTTTCATTGGAGCTCAATCATGGTAACCAGACCCGGAACTTTCACGTCCACCTGACTTCTAGAACATTTTTTCAGT
>CM040190.1:43580849-43600849 GCA_022606455.1 Callitettix versicolor | reverse complement strand
TTTTTAAATAAGGCCAAAATAAGAGCTGTAAAGGACAAAAGTTTCCATCGTATATGTTAATAATAAGATGCTTTTATATATCAGTACTTTAACAGCTGTTTATACAGTGTCTATAGTATTTGTTGCGTTTTTTATAATGTTTACTTACACATTTTTTGTAGTAATAGTTGTCAAACATTTTTTGTTTTAAAGTATTTTTCATCTTCAAAAACAATTTGAACGGGATTCGCAAATATGAGCTGATCCATGATTATGAGTAAAAAACAAAACACTAATAATTAATATAATTTCTACTATTATTGAGATATTTAGAGGCTCTTAAAAGTCACTAGTTTTCAATGTAATCTGGTAATTTTAAATGCTAATATATGCAGATTTTACTGCTGAAATTCGCTTCCACCACGTCAGCGAGACTGTTGCTTGTAGCGATTATTATTGTTTTAACGAAAATTAAAAAAATCTTTAAAAATACCTCAAAATATTCTTTTTTAATACAAGCTCACGATCTATTTCCAAAAAATTGTCAAAATTTAATCTGTTTGTCACGTGTTACAAATTTGTTAAGCACGTGTTACATTTCTTAGGCACGATAAAAACATCAACCGATTCACTTAAAATTTACAACACTAAACCAAAACTGCTCGGAATAGAACTTGTTTTTCATGATGGTTGCTCAAAACTTGCGGGGGCTAGAGGAAATTTATAGGATGGATATTTTCAAAGGGGGGATATGTACGGATTGTTTCGAGTGGGGAGTCAGATGTAAAAGAAATTTTGCGTTGAATCTAAATACGCCGTTGGGTTTGAAAAATTTGGGACTTTTGAATCCTTAAAGAACAAAACACATTTTTGGATTTTTTTCAAACATGTCACTTTAATTGGAATTTTGGAATTTTAACTTTCTAAAACCCTTAAATTTTACAAATTTTTGTTTGAACCTGAAAAGTCACGTGACGTATCAAATAAATCTGAAATTCCCCATATCGTGTAATTTTCTGTTAACATTAATCTGGCGTATTAACAAATCAGCTGTTCTTACGTTTCAATGTTAGCACATTGGTCTAACGAAATAGCAAAAACACGAAAGCAATAAAGATCGATAGAAGCTATATTACCAGTTTATTAAACTCATTGTGTTTTATAATACACTAAGTATATAATACAGGCCTGGGTTAAAGACATTAAGGGATGATAGTGAAGGGGGTGAGGTATCAGATAACATCAGAGTAAGAGTAGCAGGGGTGCAGAAGAAGGAAATACTGAAATCGGTTTCCAATCATAAAACTTAAACGTTCCTTTAACTCGGATGAAACTTTGCCAATACAAGTTCGCTATGTAATTTGAAACGTGCACAACTTGGCAACGTAGCAAATTCGATTTAAATACATTTACGTTTGTTTTACCTTGTATCGAGAAGTTAACAAAGTAAATAGTTCAACAAACTGCGCTCGCTCGCGAATCCACTGTTTATTGTTTGATATCTTCCCGGAAATCCCAATTTAGAATGTTTATGTATTTTTGTCTGCGGGAGGTAAGACCGAGAGTTACAATGTGTATTTCCATAAACGTAGAATAGATCGTTTGTTTTAACGTGACGCTTGACTTTGAACTGTCAGGTTAGTTTTCTTTTTTATTATTAGTGGTTGGTTACGGAAACAGCTCAATCGTATTTAGACTACAGTGTCGTCAACATAATACAGGGTGTATGAGAAAATTATTAATTTTCAAAATCCGTCAAATGAAGGAATCTAATTTGACGGCGGTCAGGGTTCATTTTTATTTTTAAAAATTGCGGCCGTTTCAAATATTTAAAATTTCAAAGCTCTTAAATAGTTTTTGGAAATCTCATTTCACAATCGTGATCAGCGTTAAAAACTTGCTTAAATTGAAATCTGCGTTAAACTGCTTAAAATTTGACGGCGGTCAGGGTTCATTTTCATTTTTTTATAATGCTAAAAGTGTAAGTACTAATATATGAGGATTTTAATGCTGATTATGATGGTGGAATCAAAACTTCAAAAAGGGTTTAGGATTTTTAAAACAACCATTTTTGGAATTCGTTTTCATCAAATCAGCGAAACAGCTGCGTGCCGCGACTATTTATAATATAAACAGTTATTTAACTCTGTTAGACCGTGTAAGGAAACAAAATGGCCCATCACAAACAATCAAACAACCAATTAATATAGGTAAGCGATAAGTGATAAGTTAGATAAGTGATGGAAGCATTTACTTTGCATTGGTTGACACGTACACTCACTTAGACTTAAGCATCAAATAAATTTAGGTCCCCACTTAATTTTAAGTGGTAACACAATACTACACTCTAGTAGTTCACGCAAAGCGGCTAAATGCAACGTTGAAATTTTCAATATGTAAACATAGTGAGCCCCTAGATCCTGAAATTATGTAAAAACCCAATAACCAACAAGGAAAGGAAATTTCCAAGAAGTAATAATATCACTATATTTTTTTCAAACTTACAATCTTCAATTTTAAAATCTGATTTTACCATCTTAATCACTGTTAAAACTTGCGTAAAATTAGAATTTTTTACAGTGTGTGTGTGTGTGTGTGTGTGTGTGTGTGTGTGTTTGGCACGCGCGCATTAACGTCGCAATTCTGGTCCGATTTGATTCAAACTTAGCACGAAAATTATAGTAATAGCTTTGACATGTTCGTTAACCAGCAAAATTCCTTCAACAGTTTCAAAATGGCTGCCGTTTAAAATCTTTAAAAATGTGTACTTTTCTGTCTTAAATTTGTTTGTAAATCGGAATTATCCATCGCAAATAACCTTGAAAACCGCACGAAATAGCGCTTTAAATCTTCAAAATCCGTCGATTTAAGAAATTTAATTTTACGGCGGTCAGGGTTCGTTTTCGTATTTTCAATGCGTTTTGAAACTTTAAATTGCCAATATACGCAAGTTTCAATGTCGATTACGGTGGTGAAATCAGGATTTAAAAAAGGGTATGATAAAGAAGGACACTTTTGGAAATTCGCTTCTATCACGTCAGCGAGACAGCTGCGTGTTGCGATTATTTTAAATTACATTAAAAAATTCAACCACAAACCGTCAGTTTCAGCCGTCAGTTTTTTTTCTGAAAATTTATAGTACTCATTTTTGTAGTTGGCGGAATAAGATTTTGAAAAAAACAGATAAAGTTATGATTTTTAAAGATTTCAAATGATCACCATTTTGAAACGGTTGAACGCATTTTGCTGGATAACGAACTTGTCCAAGGTATTATCGAGTCTGAATCAAATCGGACGGAAACTGCAAACGTTTAGAGACCGTTAAACAAAAATTTTAACGCCTATTTAAATCGTCATTGATCGGCGCTAACTTCAATACTCCGGCTCTGGGCCTTACCCTGATGGCTTAGCTTATTTTTAGTGGAAATTCATTAAAATGTTTAACCGGCATTAAAAATACAATCTCTTAATGTAACTCATAGGAAGGTATCAAAGAAGTATAAACTATGACAATTTATACAACTTCTCTCTCCACACACACACACACGCGCGCGCGCACGCACGCACACACACACACACACACACACACACACACACAGGGTGTTTTCAAAAACAGTTAGCGCACTTCAGCACTTTGGCTTATTAATAAACTATTCTCTAAACTGTGATTAAATCAATGCTACTGTTCATTTCACAGAGCCAGTGAATACGAACGTACTACAAGTATACAGCCATCATTATAAAAACTATGCTCAATATTAGCGGCTAAAGTTCAAGTAATTGGACTCCTGCCGCTAAGAACGCTGCAAGCTACGTGGACGGGTGATGGAGACATTTGAGGAAATAGTACTATTATCTATTTAACTGTAGTTGAACACTCCGCCGCAAGATGCCACCAGCATCGCTTACAGTCTCTCAAAGGTTATCATTGCAGTACGTTTTTATCAATTTCAGAGCATTCACTGCTCAACAGGAAATCGCTCTTAAGCCCACCATTAACGTTTCGTATCGCTGAGAAAGCAAAAATAGGTCGTAAGCAATAATCAAGCACAGATAAATCTAAAGTTAAACACGCCCACGCACTATCTTTATGTATTTATAACACCTTATTGACGCGTTTCTCCTTATTTAATTTAGTAACATACAAACAGCTGTCTCTAAGCAGCGGGAGTAGACTCATTGGTGGACGGACTGTTGTAGAGTTACCAACTCGGTCCACTAGAAATAGAGCGAGAGAGAGAGAGAGAGAGAGAGAGAGAAACTTCCGGTTGCTCATACCATATTTCGCAGAGAGGGGCGTTTGAAGTGACCTCTCCAAGATAAATACAGTGACTCAAGCCAAGTTCATAGTCGGCAATCCGCTACGGTTCTCAGTCGTTTGTCTTCATTCCGCAACTGTTTGGTGTGTCACGTGATACGACCATATAAACTTAATAATATGTGAACCTTGTAGACCATTTTGAATCTATTCCCTATAAACTCGACATTAGCTATATTACGTTTGATATATCATTTTTAAAGATATTGTAGCCTGTGTGGTCAGCACACATTTTGTGTATATATATATATATATATATATATATATATATATATATAATTAATTTATTTAATTATTATTATATACATTAAATTATTATTTATATATTAAATAATTTAAATATATATTATATATATATATATATATATATATATATATATATATATATTAAATCAAAGTAGGTTATCATAATCAGCGTGAAAATCTGCATAAATTAACATTTCGAATTTTCTAAATCCACCATGAAAATGAATTTCACGGCGGTCAGGGTTCACTTTCATATTTGTAATGTAATTTCTACGCTTCAAATGCTAATATACGAAGATTACGATAACGGTATCAGACTTTCAAACGATTATAAAAGATTATATATTTTTTAAATATATTTATAAAATATAAAATATAAAATATAAATAAATTATAAATTTTATAAAAGATTATAAAAAATAACGTTTGAAATTCGCTTCCATCACGTCAGAGTAACAGCTTTTTTTTCACATATAGATACAGATGATGATAACTAAATACAATTTACCGTATACCGTTAAGAGTGGCAACAATGCGTGAAAGCGAAAAACACTAGTACAATTCGTTTGGCTAAGTTGGCAACACCAAAGCACGCAGAAATCAAAGTGTATTCTATATATTACAGCAAAAATGCGTGAAAGTGAAAAAGAACTCATATATTTCGTTCGGCTAAGTTGGCAACACAAATGCACGCAGAAATCAAAGTGTTTATATTAGCATAAAGGTCGGGCTCGGCAGTCGAGGACATGTTCAGATTAATTTAAATTGGTACACCTGCGTCTACCCAGGATTAGCATCCCTTTCCTCTCCCCCTACAGGTAAATATACTGTTTGATCTTATTGGCTGATGTGTAGCCATGGTGACGCTTTCATTAAGCAAGAAACATTGTAAAATAAATGTGTGTGTGTTTGCGCGCGCGCGTGCGTGCGTGTGTGTATGTGCGTTGTGCGTGCACTTTTGTGTGTGCGTGTGTGTTTGTGCGCGCGAGCTCCTTGTGTGTGTGTTCATTCCTTGGTAGATAACTTGCACGCCGTCTCGCTGGCGTGATAGAAGCGAATTTCCTAAAAAATGTTTTTCAACGCTCGCTTTTTCAATAATCTAAATTCACCGTCGTAATCAGCATTAAAAACTACGTGAGTTAGCACTTTAAACTTTCAAAATCTTTTGAAATTAAGAAATTAGACGGCAGTCAAGTTTCATTTTTGTCCTGCAATGTGATGGGATAAATAGCAGTCGATTTTGTCAGGGTAAAATCAGAGTTTCATAAAGAGGATGAAATATAAAAAAAAATTCTGTGGAAATTCGCTTAAATCACGTCAGCGAGACAGCTGTGTGCCACTATTTTGACACAGGAGACCTCCAATCCCCCCCCCCATGAAAAAAACACCATTTGGTGTGAAAAAGACCTATTAATAAATGAAAAAATCGTTTTGTTCCACATAAATTTTACTCAAAATCGATACGACTTCCAAACAAGGAGGAACTGTTTGTTGTTGCGCATTAACATAAGCCAATGCCGAAAAACAGTTCGTTAATTTCAAAATGGCGCAAGGTCACGTGGTAATTCGGTTTAACAAACACGAGAACGTATAATTAGATTGCAAGAGTTATAAGCACGCCAA
This sequence comes from Callitettix versicolor, assembly GCA_022606455.1. NCBI lineage: Eukaryota > Metazoa > Arthropoda > Insecta > Hemiptera > Cercopidae > Callitettix > Callitettix versicolor. The sequence goes on along the minus strand of CM040190.1, from coordinate 43,594,683 downwards.
GGTAAAATGAACTTAGCGGGAAACAGTTTGGAAGGTCATCGTTACTTTCTCGAGTACTAGCGACCTCACGGTGCTGTATCGGTGCCCTTGCCGTTCTGGCAACACTCAAAAATGTTATTGCAGACTTTTTTTATTCATACGCACGCCATAACTTCGAAGTCTAACGCTGCCAAAGTTGTAATTCTCGTGGTTTCTATTTCTAAGTTACAAAAATGTGTTAATCAACGATTTGAAATGCTATAACTTTCTTAAACGCACATTTAATTGTTCGAAAACAAGATAACCGCGACACGCATGCGTCTCGCTGACGCAAAAGAAGCGATTTTTTAACTCTATTTTTTTTATCTTGAAGTACTAGAAAATCTCATTTCCCGTTAGTAAAACCAACATTAAATTTATGTAAATTAGCATTTTGAAACTACAATGGAGACGTGAAACTACGGGCAATGAATACAGAATCTATGTATTCAATGCTAAGAGTGAGAAAGACAATAACTAGGCTGCTTGTTGCAAGCTAAACAATTAAATAAACAATTACAAATAAAGTAGTTAGTTAAACAATAAACAATTAATTAAACAATAAAAGGGCATTTAATTAAACAGTGAGTTAAAAATTACAAAAAAATAATGGAAACAATTAAATAAGCAATAACACTAATATTTACTAGAGAAAGAGAGAGAGAGAGAGAGAGAGAGAGAGAGAGAGAGAATGAGAGAGAGAGAGAGAGAGAGAGAGAGAGAGAGAGAAATGAATGTAGGATTGTTGCCTTTAAGCGAAGTTACAACTGTCACGTTCTCTCTCCCACTTGACCATATGAAAACGAATAGAATTTTCTTAGACGCTTCGCCGATGTGATAGAAGCAAATCTGCAAACGTATTTTCCTTTGACTTTTCAAGTTCTAATATCAAAAAACACAATCGGCATTGAAATTTATATATATTTTGGATCATGAAGTATCAAATTACATTGCGAATACGAAAAGGAACCCTGACCGAAGTCAAATTAGTTTTCGTAAATTCAGCGGGATTTGAAACACTACTTTTAAGCAGAATTCCAACTCGAGAACGAACTTGTCCAAGCTGTTATCAAAATCGATAGATATAGAATGTGTTAACGCACTAACATTCGTAATTTCTGTTCGATTTTATCCGAACATGACACAAAAACCGATCCGGTAATGAGCTCGGACGAGTTAGTTACCCCACAAAATTCGTTCAACAGTTTCAAAATGGCGTCTATTTCAAATCTTTATGAAAAGCACACATTTTTTAACGTGCACTTTGTTGAAAATCTGTTTGCATTTTTGCAAAATTCATCGAATATTAGGAAACAAACCTCACGCATGTTTGAGATTATTTACGTATTTTCAAAGTATTTTAAATTTTTAAAGAGCTCGTTTATTCACACTTAAATGGTGACTACGACTGGTGAAATCTTTCTCAAATGACTGTAAAGTAAAAGAAAATATTAGAAAGTCAGCGAAACAGTTGCGTGCAAAAATTATTATATTGTTACAGTACAAACTACAAAATACCGTACTGGCATATCAGGTTAACATGTATCATGTTTTAGGGCTGGTTGTGATGTTGGATTTTGTGTGATGCGAGTGCACTCATTTATATTGATACATACGTTTAAGGGTAGGTCTATATTTTGCGCGTCGCAAGTCTTAAATTAAATTAATTAATTAAAATCTCTTGTTTCCGTCCAGGATCGAACCGCGGACCTTTCGCGTGTGAGGCGCACGAGAATAACCACTACACTACGGAAACTACGAAGAAGTTTGACCGATGTAAATATATGAAATGAATCGTTAACTTAATTTTTATATTGTAGTTATATTAAAGTTGTAGCCTTTTTAGGCTAAAATACGTTTTAGGTTGTACCTATGTTAATTTATTGGTTCCGAAAAAATCGTAATTAAAATAACAATTAGTACAAGATTATTTAATGAAATACAATACATGCGATTATAATTTTTAAGGAAAAAAGAATTAAATTCCGTTATTATACCAAAAATAAAAATCATATGTCGCGTTTTCGAACAAATTATTCTAATTAAAAAAACCAGAAAAAACATAATACGAAATGAACCGTTGATTTAATTTTGACAAATATGTAATAGTAAAAGATCAGTTGTTTTATACATATCAGCTGATTTTATTGAACAGCTGAAAGGCTAATACGTTTATTCAGGTTATGTTGTAAAAAACTAGCTGTTATAGTAAAAGATCAATTAATTATATATTAATTCGTAACGATAAGCTGATTTCACAGAACAGCTGTAATAAGTTTCATGTTATGTTGTCAAAAACCAGCTATGTGAATTTGTAATTTTCGAACAAATTATCGTAATTCAAACAAAAAAAGAAGAAAAAACACAATAAATTACTTTAATTTTTCTTTCAACAGAAATTTTTTTTTAACAAGAACGTTTAAAATAGGCTAGACGTAGCTAGATTCGGAACACAAAACAGCAATGCGGGGTAATATTTTTACTTCAAACGCCAAAGTCGAGGGGGGCAGGCGTTCCCGTAAAAGCGAGCATGAATACGATCCAATCACAAATCGCGATATAGTCCGCTGAACCAAATAACGTTTGCGCCTCAACTGCAACACAAAAAGGCGACCCGGTTAGTTCAAAGGGAAATTTTAGTTTGTCTAAGCTGCCGTCAGTGTGATGCTACGGTTCACTTAACAATTCTGCCATTACGGATTTGATTTGCAAAAACGTGTTCACGTTTTGCAAAGCTAAGCCTTTAATACTTTAACACACGAAGAATAAGCCAAAACATTAGTGTCTAAAGAATGTTCTCATTCGAATAATAAATAATCACGGCTGTCTTGCAGACATGATGGAAGCAGATTTCCAAAAGTAATTTTATATCTTTACCTTTTTTTTAAATTCTTATCTCACCACCGTAACCGGCATAATAAACCAGCGTTTTAAACCTTCAAACAACCGGTAAATTGTACATATGAAAACGAACCTGATCGCCGCCAAAACTTCTAAATTTCAACGGGTTTTGTACGTCTAAAACGCTAATTTATGCAGTCTTTCAAACTGATTATGAGGATGAAATTAAGATTTAAAAAAAAATTAACAAAATATTTGAAATGCCTGCAATTTTGAAATATTTTTAAAGTGTAATGAACATGTCCGAGCTATTACAGAAATCGATTTTTGCGTCAAGTTTGAATAAAATCTGATCAAAATTGCGAAAACGAGAGTGCTAAATCACGCCCCCCACACAGTGCTAAATCACACACCCACACACACACACACACACATACATACGTATATACACACACATACACACACACACACACACACACACACACACACACACACACACACACACACACACACACACACACACACACACACACACACACACACACACACACACACACACACACACACACACACACACACACACACACACACACACACACACACACACACACACACACACACACACACACACACACACACACACACACACACACACACACACACACACACACACACACACACACACACACACACACGTATATGTGTTTTAATGAAATTAGAAAAAAGGTCGCTAAAAGTATTAGAAAGACGAAGAGAAGGTATATTAAGGAACAACTGGACTCCATAGAGGAGAACTTCCGCAAGTGACGAGATTTCTATAGGACCTTTGCAGAAAAAATTCGTGGGTACACACCACAAAATCTGTGCTTTAGAAAACAAGACGGCATATTGGCATTAACTAATTACGAAAACTGTCAGGAGTTAGCAAAATATTTTTCTGACCTCCTTAATTGCCCCGAACCCAGCAGACGATTCCCTAAAGAAAACTGTGCCGACACTTACCCCGAATCGTTACCACCAACACAAGAAGAGATTGAGGATCACATACATAGACTGAAAAACAACAGGGCATCCGGAAAAGATTGAATTATTGCAGAACTTCTGAAGAATCTCGGCTCAAACTCATTACACGAATTAACAAATATCATCATGGATATCTGGCGAACGGAAAAATTACCAGACGACTGGAAGTGTGCTCTTATTCACCCCTATACAAGAAAGGAGACAGGACAGACGTGAACAACTACAGAGGAATTCTTTACTGCAGGTTGCTTACAAGATACTCTCAACATGTCTTCTTCAAAGAACACAAAAACAGATAGAATACAGAATTGGTGAGTACCAGGCGGGCTTCCGGGTCGCTCGTGCACAGAACAAATTTTCAACCTGAAAACACTACTGCAAGTAAAAGCTAAAAGGATCTGTACGTTCATAGATTTCAAAAAAGCATACGATTCCATTGATCGAAAATCTTTGTTTAATATTCTGGAAGAACATGTACTTGATCCTAAACCACTGCGACTGATCAAACAAACACTGACAGGCACAATCCCTAAGATGAAATTTATGGGGGAAATTGCCAAACCCTTCCTGATCACAACTGGAGTTCGCCAAGGAGATGGACTCTCGCCCCTCATTTTCAATCTGGTGTTCGACAAAGTTATCAGGGAATGGGAGAACGAATTAAAAATTGAAGGGTACTGGAAACCAGTTTGACTTGGAAGACCTAAGGACAACACAGAAATCGCGTGCCTAGCTTTTGCAGATGACCTAGCCATACTCACAGATAATGAAACAACAGGGATTAAACAGATAGGAATGTGCGATCGTCCTAAAGGAATGTGCAGAGAGGGTCGGTCTACAGATCTCGTTTCAAAAAACCGAATTCTTCTGTTCAAAATTAAATATTCAAGAACTAAACACAAAATATGGTAAGATAAACAGAGTCAAGCACTTCAAATATCTGGGAGAAATTCTTCAACCCACAGGTGGAGAGAAGGCTGCGCAAAGGGTTCGACTACTGAGAATGAAGAGGGCTCTGGTATAACACGTGATATCTACAATAAGAAATGTATGTCGACGCACACAAAAATCAGACACTACAACACAGTCATAAAACCGGAGGCATTATACGCAAGCGAGACGCTGGCACTCCAGACAAAAGGTACTATGGAAGACATTTTGAAGCAAGAACGCAAAATCTTGAGGAAGATCCTTAGCCCAAGATTAACAGAAGACGGATACAGGTTGCACTCTCGGAAGATCACAGAGAAGATATCGAACCTGGTAGCAGATATCAGAAGAAGAAGACTTCAATTCTATGGACACATCAGTAGACTCCCAACAACGAGACTTGCCAACAGAATCCTTAAGTATATACAAAGAGTCAAATCAACAACGTCATGGATCACACAAGTCAGAATAGACCTACATGACGCAGAAATAGACTCAACAGACATTGAAGACAGGAACGCATACAGGAGAAAGATACTCGGGTGGAAAATCCCAGAGAATGAAATCCTAAAGAGAGCAGGGGTAAAATGGACGGAGGAGCGGAGGAGGATCCATGGGGACAGGATGAGGGAGATGTGGAGGATTAGAAGGAACAAGACATGAGTCGGAGTGCTTTGCGTGATCCAACAGGGTATACATATGTGTGTGTGTGTGTGTGTGTGTGTGTGTGTGTGTGTGTGTGTGTGTGTATGTTCATGCGCACGCACGCACAATATATAAGAACCTTTAGGTGCGCAGTTGAGTGACGCAGTAGACCACCAGTTTTAGCCACTTCGACCACCTAGTCACATAGAGAATATGGACAAACAGGAAAATTGAAGATATACTGATGGGGAAAACAGTACCTTTTGTAAAGTCTAGGCAGCTGGATGTTTGCAGAGCAGGGGAGAAGAACGAATACGCAAGAAGATTCTTGCATGACGTGAAAGGCCGAGAAAGAGGTAGATGCAGTGTAGTAGAATGAGAACTCTTATGAGAGATGTGAGCTTTCGCTGCTGTTGTATCTTGCATTAGAGTGTTCAACTACAGTTAAATAAATAATAGATTTGTCTATTTTCTCAAACGTCTTCCTCCTGTTCTTGCAGTTTGCGTTCACAGTGACAAACAGTCGAACTACATGAACTGTAGCCGCTGATATCGAGCACGATTTTTACAATAGCGGCTGTACTTCTAGTCCGTTTATATCCAATGGTCCAGAGTAGCTAAACATGAAGACGAGGGGCTGTAGCGCTCAGGAAAAGAAAAGATAGTAGTTCGTTATTTATGCCAGTTAGACTGGTTAACGGTATAGCAGTAACTGCGTCTCGAACCTACGACCTTGAATTAAGAGAAAGCCGTTTCTTCGGTATACCGACCACCGAGCACTACCTACGAACTTGCAACGAAGGCATCTCGCGGCAGTGTTCAACTACAGTTAAATAGATAATCGTTCTGTCTATTTTCTCGTCTTCCCTCTATCTTTCAGTTTGCAGCGTTCTTAGCGGCAAATAGATTGACCGATGCTTTAGTCACTTCGACCACCGAGCCCCTATAAGGATAATTCATTGTAACATTGTAGAAGAAATTATTTTATTTTTTTTTAGTTCATTTTAAAAACGTGTTTTTTTATTAATTAATTTTATTTAAGTAACGTTTATATATCTGACGCAAGAAGGTTACGCTCTAAGGCAGCTGAGCGTGATGGATTAGTGTCCTGTGGGACTTGCACGATGTACAAGTTTATTCGGAGAAATCTAAAAATACAAACCGAAACCTTAGCACCCGATCAATGCCGCCCGCTTTTCGTGTGACCCGATTAATCGACTCGTGAAACGAGTGACGAACGTTCCGATTTCGAGTCAACGCGAGAATTGCAGAGTCTCAGTTGAATCGGCGCCAAATTATCAATGTTGAATTAATTAAATTAATCCCCCAAGTTTTTGGCAACACTGCCAAAGTGCAATTATTCCAGGGCGTTGTTTCGAGTGCCAGGCGGAGCAGATTTACTGAGGAAACAGAAAACCATTAGCAAACATCCGGCGAAGAGAGGTCCGCTCTAAATCCTTCAAGGACGAAGGCTCTTTGGTACTCTACTCTGTGGGTTAGCCTGTCAATTAGGCGCGAGGTATGCGCCAAGGTTCGTGTTTTCGTACCAGCGTTTGGTAACGCACGTATGATTTCAGAACATTGTGAAATTTGGTACAGTCGTAGAAGTGCCCGAGCGTGAATACATAAAAAACCGTAGAACGCAACTGTCTCGCTGACGTACTGGAAGCGAATTTCCAAAAAGTAAATCTCCAAGTAACTTATTTCTCGTAAACGTTTTCGAATAACTGATTTTACCGTTGTAATTAACACTGAAACCTGCTATGGTGAAATTATATTTTCAAAATGAAATGATAATGATTTTTATGACTCTGAATGGCTGCAATTTTAGAATTATTACACAGATTTTATTGATTTAGGTCGGGTGGCCACCAAATGCGGAGCGGAGCAGAGCGGACTACGCAATCAAAACCTAACCTGTTTTGAGAGGGTTGTTGCAAAACCTAACCTGTTCTGAGAGGGTATTGCTTATTTTGAGAAGGAAGACATCCACAGTGACATGATTTTTCAGTCTTTTATGCAACATAGTCTTCTTTTGTTTTGATTGTATCTTCCACAAAATTTAAATTTAAGTCGGCATGTAAGTAATCATTACGTTGATAGCACTAGGTCTGCCTAATTGCTCGAATAAACATATTCTGTGCTGGATGAATTACATATTGTTGTAAAGATTAGGCCGGGTGCCCAACAAATGCGGATCGGAGTTACGCAGAGTGGAAAGAACTACGCATTCAAAAGGATCTATTGTTTTTTAACCTAAGTGCGGCCACTGAAAGCGTAACAGTGCTGACCGGAGTCAAGCGGCTCCGCGCAGATTCGTTTTTTTTCCGGCGAAAAACCGTTAAGGTTATCGCCGTCCGCGTAGCTTCGACTGTGCTAGGTTCGGTTTAAAGCTAACTTCGCTTCCCCCACCACGCCTCCAAACTTATTATTTGTCATTAGGTTACGGTTTTCAAACATAATAGTTCCTAGAATCCGTTACAGTAGTACTAATTATTTAGATTTAAAAGGTACAAACACTTCCGGTTGCCCGTTCATCTTCATTCCGCTCCGCATTTGGTGGCCGCCCGGCCTAATGAATTCGTCCGAGCTTAATTAATACCGAAGTTAATGGTTTTGCAAACAATTTATAATAAAAACATAAATTTACAAAATAAATAGTAAAACAAAATTTACAGTTTTTTAATTAGAAAATTAAGACGTATAGGGGCAATAGCCATTTTAAATTTGTTAATAATAATAACACAGAAAACATTTGCAAACTATAACTACAGAAAATAACACAAATAAATAACATTACAAAAATTTTTAACAGCTGTTATACAAATAACTGTGAAAATGAACAACAAATGATAATTACCATTCATTTCTTACGGAAAGGCAAATAAGAGTTTCCCTTCAAATTCTTTCTACCAATCTCTCTACCATTGGCCGGGTCTGCTATCAGTAAGTGAATTAACCAGCAACATCAGGCAAGAAGGGATAACCTTCATTCATGGGCATTCCCATAGCGCCTCATTGTCAAAGTTCTTCATGGAGGACTTAAAAATAATTCATGATTAAGTTCTTGCTAGTAGGAGGCTAGGGATTTTCGGCTTCCAGGACCCTACGGACTTCAACAGGATGAGCAGGTCAATGGATTGTTGGAACTTACTAAGGGCACCAATCTGATGAAGTAATACTTACGAGGTTTAGTTGCACAATAATTTAGTCGATCGCATCGCCTGGGGTTTTATAACCCATTCTTCTAGTTTATAATCTAATCTAACAGTCTCTCAAAATATTGTTTCCAAATTTTATCTACGGAATTATCCATAAGGATTATTTATAAATTAAAAAAGTAAATAATTATTCATTAAATAGAAGAAATTACTGCACATAAAATAACAAAGAAAAATAGGGGTAACAAAGTTCATTCGGAAAACTTATACGCCCTTCAATATCACGATAACGGCTTGTCACAATTTCCAGACTACCTTTAGTACTTCATATAGTGACTTAATTGAATAACAAAATAGCATAATTGATTTTTATAAAATAAAACACTACCCCTTTAGAAGAAGGAAACAAAAAGCAGAAAACACAAACATGAAATGGGTTACCAAGCTGCAGGAATAAAGGGTTTATTGAATTAAAGCGATTACTGGGCAAAGGTTCCCCCAATTAACCAAGCAGGGAAGGGGAAAGGGGTAGTTAGTGGCCTCTGGAAACACACTAACGCCACCCCGTTATTTGCGGAGAGTGTATTTTTGTTGCAAACTCAATTAGCCCGAACTTTAAATCTTGGATGGCTAAAATCTTACTCAACAGAATATCGTGAGAGAAATGGTGGTCAATCTACGTTCATTGTTCTGTGGATTCTTTTTTAAAACAAAAAAAATAAATTGTGCTGAAAACTTTCTGACATTACATTTTCCTCTCCCCTCAAAAAAATTCTGTTACTGAACCAAAATAAAAAGTCATGTAACGTGTTTTCTCTTCCTTTTTTTATTTTAATTACGATAATATGTTCGAAAACACGATAAATTAACATAACTAGTTATTAACAACATAACCTAAAAACTTCAGCTGTTCAATAAAATCAGTTGATCGTTACGAATTAATACAAACGACAAATTAACGTAGCTAGTTTTTAACAACATAAAAACATAGTTAAATAACCTAAAACCTATCATCATATTCAATATCAATACATGTAATTATAATTGTAAGGAAAAAATATGTTACTGAACCAAAAATAAAAATCATGTGTCGTGTTTTAGAACAAATTATCCTAAATAAAAAGGAAAATATAATATGATACATGATTTTTATTTTTGGTTCAATAACAGAAATTTTTTTAAAATTACATTTTTTATAATTACATTCTAACATTGATTTCCATGGTAACAAAACGATAATTTTCATAACAGGTGTTAAATAAAAAAAAGGTTTTTGTCCTAATATGCAAACTTTAGGTAAAACCAGTTACAAATGAATTCAAAGATGTAACAGACGGTTTTAGAAACATGTTACACCGTCAAAGATATTTGTTAAATATTTGATGAAACTTTGACCTAATATCTTGTTTACATATTTGTTCAAATTGTATCTATCAAATAAAACATATTAAATTTGTCACATTTCTTTAATCAGCTTGTTTGTTAACAGGATATATTTTGAGGTTATATTTCCGTGAGTCACAAAAATAATTTTAACAACTTGTTCATATGCAGTTAATCATTAACATTTATCGTGTTTTAGGGCTGGTTTTGATGGATTTGGGGGAGGCATGATACGAGAAACATGTTTATATTAATATACTCGTATAACAGTATATTTTGCGCTTCGCAAGTCTCGTATTAAATTAATTACAAATAAAATTACTGTGTTTCCGCCCGGGATCGAGCCGGGGACCTTGCGCGTGGTAACCACTACAGTACGGAAACTACCAAGACTTTTGACTGATTTAAGTATATGAAAAGAATCGTTAATTTAATTTTCGTAGTTACGTTAAAAGATCAGTTGTTTTATATTAATTCGCAACGATTAGCTGATTTTGTTGAACAGTTGATACGCTATAATACGTTTTAGGTTGTGTTGTTAAAAACTAGCTATGTTAATTTATCGTTTATATTCATTCTTAACGATCAGCTGATTTTATTGAACAGCTGATAGGCTGTAATACGTTTCAGGTTATGTTATTAAGAACTAGCTATCGTAATATGTTCAATAACAGAAAATTTATTTTACTATTATTGCTATTATTTATGAATGAAATGTTTACACAAAAAACTAACAAAACGTCGTATGTCGCGCGTTGTATTGCTAAAGTGGGCTTAGCAATAGAGACGGTTTAGTAGTTAGAAACTGTTTAAACACTTTAGTACTGTAATACAGTGCCTTGGCAAAACAAAATGGTTTAAAAAATTACAAAACTTTATACTGCACATACTTTTATGACTTAGGCCAAAAACTTTTCTCCTAACAACTTAACAAATATTTCAAGACTATAATTTTAATTAATTATTCCTTTTTTAATTACAAGACTAGATGTTAATATTATTAATAAAACACGTAATGTATCTTCACAGCTTCAAAAGCCAATTTTAATTTCAGTCATCTTTTGAAATTACAAGCTACAACGACAGTAACAAAGTCAAATCAGAAAAGACAATATTTTGAGGACCAGCGCATTTTCAAAATCTTTGTCGAAGGAACATTTGTCCAGATTTTATCAAAATTTTGATAAAACGTTTAGTTAATTAAAGAATCTTCAAATTTAGTTCATCAAAGATCTTTGATCAAAGAATTTGACGTTACTTTGATAGTATAATATGCCCCCTAACCACGACTCCATAACCCCTAACGACCCATATATATAATGCGAGAAACATGTTTATATTAATATACAACAGTATATTTTGCGCTTCGCAAGTCTCATATTAAATTAATTACAATTAAAAATTACTGTTTCCGCCCGGGATCGAGCCGGGGACCTTGCGCGTGATAACCACTACACTACGGAAACTACGAAGACGTTTGAATGATTTAAGTATATGAAATGAATCGCTAATTTAATTTAATTAACGATTTAATTAATCGTTAATATATATATATAATGTGTGTGTGTGTTTACTACCGTTCTCTATAAGGTACTTCAAGTTCTACGAGCCTAAATAATTATGTGCTAAAATTTGAATTAGTGGTTCTCTATAACGTTTTTTCCGGTTCTATTACCCTAATTAAAATTCCAAAATATAGTTCTCTATAAGGTTCTGTCCATCGATCCGACAGTTAATATTTTTCTGAATCAATTTTGCTAGAAAGAACAATTTAAAATTGGTTCATTAAATTTGAAATGCAGTAACCCGTAACTAAATTCGGACTTTAAACGGACAATGGTGTACAAATATCTAACTTTCACACTGATATTGTTTTCTACTTTGTCGTAGGAAATTGTTTTTACATACACTCCTGGACTCAGTAGTCAATAATAGTTTCTGAATGGCTTGTATTCCTTCAGTATAAGACCTGCTTTGTAAGGACTAATTGGAAAATTATTACATATTACACATGTACAAATACTGTAATGACAAAAATTTATTTATTATAAAATAAAATCAATAAATTTATAAATTACTTTTGGTGCACTAGGCCTAGTTAGTACTCAAAATGATTCTCTTAATTCCTTATGCTTAATTCGATCCTCTACGAACTGAAATACAAAGATATCACCGCAAAGTAAGGTTCACAGCACATTTCATTTATTCGTTTAGCTCATTAATATTTATTAATTATGTTGCACGCTACAACCTATATTTCCTTTAGAGAGTTCTGTATAAAGTAACACTCTTTATAATTTCAATACACATCAACAGACGTATTGAATGCACGTTTCACACTAAGTTATTAAAACTCGTATTTTGTAATATGTACACTTTAAAACGTTGGCAACACTGAGCCAGTAGAGGCGAGGCGAAGTGAGTAATAAGCTGTTTGTATAATGAGGATTCGTAAAGGCTTGCAAAGTAATTAGGGGAGAGACTGAGTGCAACAATGGCACAAAGGCGAAACTGCCAATTAAAGAAGGTAACCGGCCAATTACGTGTTCTTGTATCTTTGTGCATTACAAAAGGCCTTCGGACTGCGGATTCGGTTTTTTCTGCACAAAACAGCCTGATTTTCCTTTTATACGCGTATTTAAAAGGAATTATCCTGAATACGCAAGTAATGATGAAAAAGTATCAAACAAACTTCAAAAACCATATAGTCTAATCATAAATAAGATTTGAAATTACCGCCATTTTGAAACATTTGAACGGATTTTATTGGGTAGCCAATAAAAAATCGATTTTTGCGCCAAGTTTGAATCAAATCGGGCAAAAACTGCAAACGTGCGAGTGTTACAACATTCACACACGCTCTAGTAGAAGTCTGTTATATCACTTGGTTGAACACATCATCATTGAATATAAACAGACTAGAAGTGTAACCATTATAAACAACGTGCTCGATATCAGCTGCTAAAGTCCAAGTAATTCGACTATCTGCCGCTACGAACGCTGCAGGACAAACGCTTCGGACATTTGAGGAAATACTATTATCTATTATCTATTTAACTGTAGTTGAACACTTTGCCGTTAGATACCAGCAGCAGCGAGCCGTCACAAACATAACGGTTGTCATTTTAGTACGTTTGTATTCAATGGCATCTTCAGATGACGTGATGTAACAGATCGCCGATCGGAAAACGACTTGTGACGTAGCTGGAAGTAAAACGTTTAATTATCTGCAACGGCGCCGTCTCAACTGGAACGGTAATATCGACAATCTGCTTCCTCGTGTACGGTTTGAATGCAAGCCGGAATGTATTGCTGTTAAAAGATCTCGTAAAGAACAAAAGCCGTAAAAACATCGCAAAAACTTTCTCGCATGTTGTTGTACCACTGACAATTCCCGTTTTGACTTTATCTATGAGAACAGCTCCCACAAGTTAATCGGCTCAGATTTTCAAATAAATGTAAGATTAAAGAAACAATACTTTACATCAGCGCTAAGATGTCAGAGTTGACGGGAATGTGGAACGGATGAAGGAATTGTAAATGTTACCAGGAGGCAAAGGGTGCTTGTATTCAAGGACCTTGAGGACCTTGAACAAAAAGAGCTATCCAGTAGACTCCTAAAACTCTTTAGAGACATTAGCCTATCATGCCTACCGAACTAAAATCCAAAACGTTTAGTTGTACACTAGATCCTTTGATCGCGGCGCCAGGGGCACCAACTAAACCCCTAAAAAATACTGTTGGAAATTCGACAATCTCCACCTGCGAGACAGATGCGTGCCACGATTATCTTTCGCATAATTCAAACGTCAGGGGAAAATTCATAAAATTAC
>CM040190.1:43448349-43578349 GCA_022606455.1 Callitettix versicolor | reverse complement strand
CAAATAGAACCTCAAATCAATTACCGATCACCATAACTATCGCCAATTTGAAACGGAAAATTCTACTAGCGTAAAACCGTAACAATAGCAAGTGTACGACTATTATTTCAATATCTGAAGCACAAACAAATTGGGTTCTTACCTTAATGGTTTACATTTATTACTCGGTATGCACAGAACGCGTAAGTGTGTGAACCTTATCAGCAATCCGTTACGTTATCACCAAAGTTATTCAGCCACATACCTAAAACAAAAACAAATTTATTTAATGACGTCACTAACTAATGAGTAATAAATTAGACAACATTGCATTTGCAGTGCAAAACATTATACACTGTGTCCAGAAAGTACCATCACATAGTAGATACTTAAGATGAAAAACTCAAATTTTAGGATTGTTAATCAAATGACATTACACAAGTTTCGAAGTATTTTGAAACAAATTTGCGAAAGACTGCTTCAATTTTTCAATATACAAATTATGGCGAACATGAAAAAAATCAATCTTCCGATTTTAAATTATGCGAAAGCATAGTCACTTCACACAACTACTTAAAGATGCGTATTTCCAAAAACCTTTTTTTTCTTCCCCCTTTTTAAAAAAAAATCTGTTTTGAACCAAAATAGAAAATCAAGTATCATGTTTTATCTTCCTTTTTATTTTAATTACGATAATTTGTTCGAAAATACGACATAACCTAAAACGTATTATATAGCCTGTCAGCTGTTCAATGAAATCAGCTGATCGTTACGAATTAATATAAAACAACTGATCTTTTACTATAACTACTAATGTAAAAATTAAATTAACGATTCATTTCATATATCGGTCAAGCTACTTGGTAGTTTCCGTAGTTTAGTGGTTATCACTAGCGCCTCACATGCGCTAGGTCTCCGGTTCGATCCTGAGCGAGTTCATGACGGCCGCTCCAATAGCTCACTTACTAAAGAAAACTTGCAAAAAGTGGTTTTTAGTTGGATAACAAACCATATATACGTGCACATAGCCGGAGAATATACTGTTTTAAAAAAATTGTAAGAAAAATTAACGCCATTTTGAAACCATTGAACTGATTTTTCCGTTAACGAACATGACAAATTAATATCAAAATCGGTTTTCGTGCCATGTATAAATTAAACCAGACCAAAACTGGCAATACGAGAATATTTACACAAACGCGCGCGCGCGCACACACACACACATGCACGCACACACGCACGCAATCACGCACGCGCACAATTTTTAAGATTACTAAAAAAAGTCTAAAGGTCAGTATCGGCGCTTATTTCAACGTCCCAAGTTTGGGTCTTAACCATGATGGAGACTTCAAGACGCATTTTTTAAACAAAATCTCTAACAGACACCTCATTTAATGTGCTAAATTTGGCATTATGTAGTGTTATCTCTATCCACACATTACGGCATGCACTTAAAAACCTTTATCAAGAACTGTCTGATTTATTCAAAGCACTGCAGATAACTCAAGTGCGCGATGACAAGGCAAGACCAGTTCTAAGAAGTGTTAAAAAGTGTCTAAGAAGTGTTGTTCCATCCCTTACTGTTACGTTGGTTGCCATTTTAAAAGTACTTATCGTACAAATATAAGTCGTTTGCTTTATCGTGGCACTTGAACTCGAACGGTCTATCAGGTTTTCTAGTTAATGATAGTGGGGGGGGAGGAAAAACTCGGTCGTATATACACTACCGTATCGTTAACATATTGTATTAGTTAAGCGCTGTATAGTTTAGACAGCTCCTCACCGCAAGATTACCCGCTTCTGCTACAAGCGCCACCGTTGTACAATGAACAACCGTTGTACAACCGTTGTACAATGAACAACCGTTGTACAATGAACAACCGTTGTACAATGAATTCATAAATTTAAAATACCTACCGACGTAGTAGTTGAATAAATAAGGATTCCTATAACTTATAAGAATCTTGCACACAGTTTAGACCCAGTGGTTTCTAAATTCCAGTCAGTCGTGGACACCCAAGTAAATAAATTAAACCATGGAGGACCCCTAAGCCTGTGTTTAAATTAAAATCACATTTTTACATTCCATTACCTTAACCACTGTTTAGTAATGGTTATACCTTAATTAAAGGTAAAATGGTTGGAGGGAAATAACTTTAAAGTTTTATAAACATGAACTATAGGTCAGTCGCTTAGAAAACGGCCTGCTAAGAACACCAGTGGGACAGAGAAAAAAATGTGCGAGTGGGATGTCGAGTCAACACTCTTTGACAATAGCCCCCTCTTTTTTCCTTCACTATCGTTGAGTAGTAACAGTTTGCAGACTGTCACTGGACTGTTGGAGGGAGATGGAGCGGAATTCTACATTCTCGCGCAGGCCGTTTACTAAGTGGCTGGGCTATAGTTTTACTTTACAAAGCAAATGAGTATATTATACTTATTTAGTGACATAGCAGTTGCAATAACTAAGAACTGTTAAAAATATTTGTACACTGTTTTATTCATAGTGAAAGATTAACTCTATATTTTAGCATGTATCATGTTTTAAGGCAGGTTGTGATGTTGGATTTTGCGCGTCGCGTGATGCGTGTGCACAAATTTATATTGGCAGTTATAGTAAAAATATCAGTTGTTGTTTATTAATTCGTAACGATCAGCTGATTTCATTGAACAGCTGATAGGCTGTAATACGTTTCACGTTTTGTTGTTAAAAACTAGCTATGTTATAGTAAAAGATCAATTGTTCGATATCAGTTCGTAACGATCAGCTGATTTCATTAAATAGATGATAGGCTACAATAAGTTTCAGGTTATGTTGTTAAAAACTAGCTATTTTAATTTGTCGTTTTTTCAAACAAATAATAGTAATTAAAATAAAAAGACAGTGAACACAAGATGCATGATTTTTATTTTTCAATTAATAACAGAAATTTTGTTTTCCTCCAAAATTCCTTTAATAACAGACCTCAGTTTTGAGACATTTACACGGAAATCACCATGAACGTGAAGCGATTTGTGTATTTATTCTTCGTGTAAAAAAATTTTGAGAAATCGTAATCATTGTTCTCACGTGTAGGCTGAACAAAATGGTGTTAATGTTTCAATGTTTTCCGGGAGACTCGGTGGTCGATGTGGCTGAAGCACCGGTCAGTCTGCTGCGTCTCTGAACTGCACACCTTAAGAATCTTAGTTCTAGCCGCAGTTACTCTCGTTGCTCTTCCCTTACCGTTAACGCTAATCTCTGGTCCTTATTAGTCTAAAAGTATGGACCTTAAGAAAAAAAATTAATGCTTTCAGAGATAACTTCTAGTGATCTCGTTGTACGATTGTAATACTTTTTCATTATTATATACATTTTTGAGTATTCCATTCATTATTTTGACAAATCAATAAGTTGATGTTGCTCTGTTTGCGTCAAATTTAGGTCTTCAATTTCGCTTGTGCTGGTGAATGCATTTTTAATCCAATATTTTCAGGGTCTGAGCAAGAAAACACTCTAACAGTGAGACTGCTTAAAATGTACTGATGTCTTAAAATGCACTGATAAATCAGTTTTCAGTTTTTCAGGTAATCTCTTTTGAAAAGAATGCAAAAAATGTTTGTACAATAAGTGAATTTCTTTCAACTCGTTTGGCCCAGATTTCAAACTTTTTTTGTTATAGGTTTAATCTTGTCTTTCACTCCAAGGAAGCCGCCTCGGTGGTCTAGTGGATAGCGTACTAGGCTTTCACCCCGAGGACCTGGGTTCGATTCCCGGCGAGGGCTTGGCATTTTCATTCGCTATAAATCATCCCATCGTCTGCATTAGCCCAAGTGTGCACAATAGTCGGACGTTAAACACCAAAAAAAAAAAAAAAAAAAAAAAAAAAAAAAAAAAAAAAAAAAAAAAAAAAAAAACACTCCAAGGATACCTACATAAAGGTAATAATTTCAATTACCAGCTAGTAGCGGACCCCTGGGAGTGCGAAGACCACTTTATGGGAACCTTTTTTTTGTGTTTAACGTCCAACTATTTTGCACACTTGGGCACGACTATGTGAAGACGATGGGATGATTTATAGCGTATGAAAATGCCAAGCCCTGGCCGGGAATCGAACCCGAGTCCTCGGGGTGAAAGCCCAATACGCTATCAACTAGGCCACCGAGGCGGCCTTTTGGAAACTACTAGTCTAAGCAATGAAATGGTGAAATACGTCTAAAAGCGGTCGCTTCTCATTTCCACTACTCTGTGCACGCATGCAAGCACGCACTTGTTTGCAAACAAACTGGCTGGATTTGCTAATCCGATTCGTAAAGGAAAAAGGAAGCGTAAGGGAAGGACACGTTTTTTATGCGAAGCACGTAGAGAACTTTGGGTAAAATAATAAAATAATCGCGGCACGTCGTTTTCTCGCGGACGTGATAGAAGCAAATTTGTAAAAACAATTTTTGTATTTACACTTTTTTTAAAATATTTTGTTTTACCATCATAATGATGGTAATGACTGATCATAATGACTAAAATATGCGTTTGTGTGTGTGTGTGTGTGTGTGTGTGTGTGTGTGTGTGTGTGTGTGTGTGTGTGTGTGTGTTTTTAGCACTCTCACATTCGCAATTTATGTCGGATTTGATTCAAACTAGGCACGGATATTTGATTTCGTTAATAGATTGGAAAAGCTTGTTATCCTGCAGAAGCTGTTTAACAGTTTCAAAATGGCGGTCATTTCAAATCTGTAATATGTCGTAACTTCTACTTCTTTTTAAAAAAGCGCTTTAACCCTAGTGATCCACGTTAAATGACAATTTTAATTTTTCAAAATCCGTTGGAATTACGAATACCCATAAATTAAGATTTTTCCTACTTATTACGGAAGTATATTCTGACGTTCATTTTTACAAAGCAGCAGCAACTTTATATGCGCCGCAATAACGCTGTATAATAAGCCGCAATGAGCCGTTATAAAGGTTAGTAGCTTTTACTTAATACTAGTTATATACCCATCAACTGAGTTAAACACCCAACAACCGATCGAGTTAGTTCTGAAGTAAACACCCAACAACCGAGTCGAATTAGTTCTGAAATAAACACCCAACAACCGAGTTGAGTTAGTTCTGAAGTAAGCATCCAAAAACCGAGTCGAGTTAGTTCTGAAGTATCCAAAAACCGAGTCGAGTTGGTTCTGAAGTAAACACCCAACAACCGAGTTGAATTTTGTTCTTAGATAAACACCTCAGTCGATAGTGTTAGGTCCTGAAGGGTTATAAACACGCATTTAATTAACCGTTTTCGCGATTAAAAACTCTTTTCCTACTTTAGCGCAGTAGTCATTTTGAGGTATGTTTGTCACTTTTATTTTCATTTTTTTTTTTTTTGTAACTTTCCATTGTTTTCGCACTTTTATACATTTCATATTAATAAATAATATTGGGAATATTAATAAATAATAAAGCATTTTGATGCAAAAAAAATTACCAAAATTTTGACTAAGTTTTACCAGTTATGATTTTTTGTAAGATTTGGAATGACCGCCATTTTGAAACGTTAGAAATGACAAGAAATAAAACGCTTGTCGTTTAACAACAATTGCATACGCAATATCGCAAGAAGCACATAAACACACCCAATTAATACAAAGCAGGTTAATTAGACCGCTTTTATAATTACTATACCAAGCTGTGTACTATAATTAGGCTTCATAGCCAGGCTACAACAATACACTGGTCGTGGCTAATATCGATTCCTGCAATACAGCGCAAGTCGTGGCATTTCGTTCTCCGCAGATTAAAATCTGGATATTTTTTGTTGTGGGGAAGGGGTAGGGTGGAGAATTAACTGGCTACTTGGAGGAATTAAAAACATTGTGCCAAAAGATTGCACAAATTTTTGCAAAGATTAAAACACACCTTAAAATTCTGATGTTCTTATTGACGTTTCGATTTGAAAAATCAGCTTTAATTTTGTACTCAATTTACGCCTTACGGCCTGTACAATAATTTGTGCGTTTATACTCAATAAAACTAAATTTATTTAAGGATAAGAATGAACCAAAAGAATATAACAGGTGTCTGATACCTATACATTGCATATTTTGGATCGTGTATTTAACATTCCCTTCATTCATTCCATATTTTCCCTATATTACAAAATGGAAATTACCGTTCAAATATGTCTATATATATCGAAATTTTTAATTTCCAGGAAGAGATTTGTTTAGTGCCTCTGCTATTGCGATCAAAGGACTCATTGTGCAACTAAGCCTCTTGGTTTTAAGTTCAACAGACCCTCAATGAGTTCCAGCATCCACAAATTAAGTTATTTGGCTGGAGGCTCTCAGGGTCCTGGAAGCCAAACACCCCTCTTGCTAGCAAGAGCCTCAAATCATAGATTAATTAGGCTGCAGTTTTCTCTTCCTTTCTGCATAACCTACACACCTCACGGTTTCTCCATCGTTCATTCCTATTCTGTTTACGTGAATTCTTACACCATAGTGTCCTATAGTGATTCCCATGGTATCCTGAGTTGCTTTACTCAGGATCTTAATCTGGTGGGAACTTGCCCAGGAGTTTCGGGATCAAGACCACTATCTTCGTCATTCGGATAAGAGCCACTTTTAACTCTTACCACAGTGTTCTATAGTTAATTCCGTGGTTTTATGAGTAGCTCTTTACCCAGGATCTGCATCTGGTGGGAACATGCCCAGGAGTTTCGCGATAAAGACCACTATGTTCGTCATTCGGAAAAGAGCTACTTTCAACTCTAAGTCCATCGGTGGAGACCAATGTACTGCGAGGGACCTTGCTCTCGAGCCACTTCTTGGCCCTTTGCATTTGTGTAAGTGTTCACGAGAGCCCCAATTCTCATAGAAGGTGTTGTGGACCTTGGCTGCACAATTTTCATCCTCAAAGCATAGGAATTCCACTCGAATAATCTCCTGGATTCCCACCGCTTGTTCTTTAGACAGCATAATCTCCGTACGTTAATCGGCACGATGGCTATCTTACCAACTTCCAGACCAATTCCGCCTTGGAGAATAATTTCCCTTCAAAGCATATATGTCGTGAAGTAACAGATAAATGATAATCGACCAAACAAGCGAGGACTTTGTTTCAACTCGACTGTTCGGCATTTAGTGTGTGTATGCTCGCGCGTGTGTGTGTGTTTATTTGTTACGCAGTTTTGGCCAAACGAGTTGACCTATTATTCTGAAATTTGGACCAGATGTACCTTGTATATATATATAGTGTTTAACGTCCGACTATTGTGCACACTTGGGCTAATGCAGACGATGGGATGATTTATAACGTATGAAAATGCCAAGCCCTGGCCGGGAATCGAACCCGGGTCCTCGGGATGAAAGCCCAGTACGCTATCAACTAGGCCACCGAGGCGGCCTTTACCTTGTATAAAGCCCGAACGAAAAATGTATAAGATTTCTTCTCATACACCACCGTTTCAAGGCAGCTGCCCCTGACTTAACGATGACGATTGTAAGCAATTTTAATCAAACGCATTGCCCAAGTGCTTTGAAATTTGGCACCTTGTATAAAGCTCGAAAGACGTACGTGTAGGATTTTTTCCTACTCACTTCCGTTCCAAGATGGCGGGCTCTGATTCAACTTTGATAATATACTTGCTGGTTATTACCTGTAATACTGGCTGAACGGCAAAACCTATCACTTTGACCGCTTTATGGAAAAACAGCATAAAATGTCCAATAAAGTTGGTTCAGGAATATTTTTCGTAAATATTACGGTTATCGGTTAGGCTATATTTTCGGAAGAAGTTACGAGCACTGCGTAGAGCGCTCTGTAAATTAATTATGAATACACTGCGTGTACGAGGCCTATTGTTTTTTGAATTACTGGTGTACGACAGCCTAAAACACTGCTGATATAACGTACGAGGTGTGTTCAGAAAGTAACGAGAACTTTAATTTTTTTAAACAAAATATTTATTTATTCTTCTACATTGATGTTGTCGCCTTCAAAATAGTCCCCATTGGAGATTATGCACTTGTGCCAGCGCTTCTTCCAATCCTCGAAATACTTCTCAAACTCGATCTTTGAGATAGCCTTTAGTTCTTTCAGCGATGCGCTTTTAATGTTATCTACGGCTGTAACACGACGGCCCTTTAAGATTCACTTTATTTTTGGAAATAGGAAAAAGTCACACGGAGCCATGTCTGGCGAATATGTAGGCTGGAGCATCGTTACAGTACTGTTTTGGGCCAAAAATTCACCAACAAGCGATGAAGTGTGAGCAAAAGCCACACTTTTATCGAGGTGCAAAAGCCATGAATTGTTTTTCCACAGATCCGGGCGTTTTTTTTTTTTTTTTTTTTTTTTTTGATTGCTTCACGCAAACGGCGTTGAACTTGTAGGTAGTACTCCTTATTGACCGTTTCACCTGGTGGCAGGATAAACCTGGTGGCATTCATGATGCACTATGCCATTAATATCGAAGAACACAGTGAGCATAACATTCACGTTCGACCGCACTTGTCGAGCCTTTTTCGGTCTTGGCGAGCCAGAATGTCTCCACTGGGATGATTGAGCCTTAGTTTCGACGTCATATCCGTAAACCCATGTGTCGTCACCTGTTATAATACGTTTCAGTAATTCTGCATCGTCGTTGACTTCATTTAGTGACTCATGAGCAACTTCTCTTCGCCGCTGTTTTTGTTAAAAATTCAACAATTTTGGAAAGAATTTTGCTGCCACGCGTTTCATACACAAAACACTGGAAACAATGTCATGACATGATCCAATCGATATGCCAATATCATCAGCGACCTCTCTAATTGTGATTCGGCGATTGTTCATAACCATTTCTTTCACTTTTTCCACGTTTTCATCGGTTGTTGATGTGCTGGATCGTCCAGGGCGTTCGTCATCTTCAACGTCTTCACGGCCTACTTTGAAACACTTATACCACTCGTAAACTCTTGCTTTACTCATAGCAGACTCACCATAGGCCTTTGTTAACATTTCACACACTTTGTTACACTTTATTCCATTTTTTAAGCAAAATTTGATACAAATTCTTTGATCCATTTCTTTTAACAAACGAAAATCGCCCAGCTCATAAAAATACGTCTAACCTTAGTGGTTGTCACAGACAAAGTCAACAATGAAAACAGCAGGAAGTTTTATCATATTTCAAGGGCATGTATACCAACATAATAAAAAAAAATATTTGACAATCGGACTCTCCAAGCCCGCAAAATTTAAAAATTCTCGTTTCTTTCTAACACACCTCGCATATCGATTATTCGAATAATTCTAAAGTGGCTGTAATGAGCTACAGAGGTTAATTTATTTACAATAAACAATCGTATTTAATGTATTGATATACATTAAAATATATCCCGATATATGATTCCAATAATAAGTAAATGGAAGTACAAGGATTGACCCGCGTAGCGGCTAGGGAGCCTCCAGTTATAATATAACGTTAAAAGGGTGTATTTTAAGAGAGATTTTTCTAAAACTTGCAAAATACTTGTAATGAATGGATACCCCTGATTTTATTGAATATTTAACTACAGGAGACAATCAGATGTTCTTGCATACATTTGGTTTGCTCAAAACGTTCTGTGTTTGAAGGACCACCGATTGTCCAGACTACTGGCAGAAGAGATCATTAAAAAAGTAGTATTTTGGTTTAAAGACTTTAAACTTTTGTGTGGAATGTAGATTTACATAAATATCTGGACAGAAACAAAATAAAGGCATAGAAAGACTACAAGATTGTATTAAAACAGTTTTTAGAAATTAGTTGATATTTAAGGCAAAAAATTCAAGATTTCCTAGTTTTTATGGAGAATTAAAATTTCCATTTAAAAGAAAATCATTATGCGTGTATTAGTAATAGTTTTCAATTCATTTTTTGTATTTTTAAGTTAAGAGGAGAGTTGATAAATGAAACTTTAAGAGTAGAAAGGACTAAGGAGGCATATATATGTTAAATATGCAATAAGTTAAAAATAAAGAATACTTATTATTTGGCTGTTTGTCCGGCATTACAAGAGTTTAGAGTAAAATGGTTTGATTCTGAACTATTAAGCAAGAAAGAGTGTATGAAGTAATTACATGGGAAGGATTTGTCAAAATTGTTTGGTTATCATAACGCAGCTTATAAATATAGAAAATATTTAGTTTATATAATTATTAATGGAGGGGTTAATTAATACAATTATTGATTAAAAAATTTTGAATGGTTAATGTTAATTGTATTTTGAGAATATTAAATTAGGGAATACTCTACAGATAGATAGCATCCATGTATCTGAGTTTTCTGTATGTAATTAACAAATGTACTTATGGATTTTGTAGTAAATAAACTCGTGAATAATAATACTTGTATCGTATGGAAAAGAGACAGATTCAGTATGGAGGAGAAACAAAAATAGACCGAAAATAACTTCGTGGGGGGGGGAATATCCTGGGGATAGATGTGGGATGTGTGGTAGTTGAGACTGCAGGCCATGCAGAGCTGAAAATATCATAAAAAAAAACCTAAACACATCAGCTAATTTAATTATAATCACTTTTTATAAATATTACACAATTTGATTTAGTTTTATCGGATCGTGATTAAATATTCATATCGTTCGATTCAAAACGATTTTTGCTAATTTTGTTAACTTTTTCTGTTTTAGTTTCAAAAACCATCAGCACGCTGAAATATTTTTCAAAACATACTTTAATTCTAAAACTCACTCAAGATATTATACAGGGTGGTACAAAACGGCAACATCTCAGAACTCGATCCTATAACTAAAAATACGAAAAAAAAGTTAAACACAATATTTTATACCTCTAGAACTGTTCGATCGATAAAATTCAAACTTTACAGGCTTCTTTACCCGATAGAGGTATAAGTGGGAAAAAAATTACCAACTTCGCATACTGGCCGGTTTCGAAATGGTGGGCGTTTAAAAATTTTAAAACAAAATAAATCAGCAACGTCAAATTTTAACCTCAAATGTCGACACCTTATTTGTAGCCCTTTTCATTTCCTATTGAATGGTGTAACTTTCAAAATTATGAAGGAAGTAAAACAGCAAAGCTGTGCAAATCCATCCTATTTGGGCCCCAACGAATTATTTTGAAAAAAAACAAGATAAAACATTTATAAACCCGCATGCATTTTAGTTCTATTCGATCAAACTGGCACGAAAATCGAATTCGTTAATAGGGTGGGGGTTTCGTTACCTGGCAAAAACCGTTCACCAGTTTCAAAATAGCGGTCCCAAACTTTTAAGATTTCGTAATGTTTTCAACTCTCACTTTTTTTAATGCAGATTAAGACTATGAAATTTGAATTTTAAAAAAGTAAAATATTTAAATTGGAAATTCGCTTCCATCACGTACCGAAGTAACGCATGAGGGGCTTTACAATTGAGTGATCTTAAAAAAAACATTAATCTACGGTCGAATTACCCACGGTATATAGATACACGGTAGGGGCCACGGTGGGTGTGCGCAGTAGACTACCGCACGCGTGACGTCACTGAATCCTCACTGCTACATTCTGTAATTTCCCGCTTAACAATGCGGTGTTCTGTAAATGTAGTTGGAGATTCGGTGTGTTTATGTGAGTGTTTGTTTTAAGTAAAAGGTCTTTTTTGTGTAAATAAAAGGTATTAATTGTGTTTTGTAGTCGAGGTTTAATAAGTGTAAAAGATTTAATTAGCCTATGTTTTGAATCCTAAAAAATACATAATTTGTTTTGTTTGCTGTTGTATAATTGTGTATGCATAACAATGCCTAATTGCGTTATAGCCAGTTGCTATAATAGTGATAAGAATTGTAAAGGGAAAGGAATTACATTTCACAGAATTCCAAAAGACAAAGGCCTGAGAAAAGCGTGGGTTCATGCGTGTAAACGAGCAGATCATTTTAATTTTGATAATGTTAAAGTCTGTTCACATCATTTTAATGACGATGATTTCGAAAGGGATTTTAAATCCGAATTACTAAATACGAAACCTAAAAAACAGCTGAAATCCAGTGTCATTCCACATTTTAACATTCCCACCATTGAAAATAATTTATCAATTCTGAACGAGCTGCAAGGATTAAAAAACGTGAAAACCAAGAAACATTAAAAAAACTTATTGACGAGTCCGATGGAGATCTACCAGGTAAATCACCTGTAAATGGAAATGACGTTGGTGCAGTTGTAACGTGTAATTCTGTAAATGAAACCCACCCTTCCGTAGTCAGTAATTTTAATGCAAATATCGTTGTAAATAATGCCTCTTTAGAGGAAATGAAATGTTTAAGAAATGAAAATTTACTTTTGAAGGAACAAATTCAACTTGCATTACAAGAACTGGTCTCGGTTAAAAATAAAAATGTGGCTTTACAAAGCAATGTTACTAATTTTAAGAATATTTTTTCTGATAATATGTGTTGAAACGTAAGTTCTAAGAAATACGTATGTTTTATTTTACTGTTTGCATAATAGGCGTACGCCTATTTGCTATTTAATTTGTTGTTAATTTTTTATTTGAGATGTGCGTTTTCACAGTCAACCACATAATTATCACGGAAAATCCGCAGATACGTAGTTCATAGTGTGATGTGCTTTTAACTTTCAAACAAAAAATAACCTGGAATTTTTCAAGCTATGGACCTATAATTTACTTTACTTTAATATTATGTAAAATTGTATAAAATAAAAAGTTTCCGTTTTGACAATGAGCGAATTCACTAAGTAAAGTAATTAACAGCGTTATTAATGTTAGATATAAGGAATTATTATTGTAATTACTATAATACAACTGTATTATAGTAACACTAACAACATTATAGTACAACTAACACTAACATTACAAACTGTTTTCTAATGAACACTACGTCAGCTAGATTCGATCAGGGATTCGATGACGTACTTCAGCCGGCAAGTGGTGGGGGAGACATGCGCGTGGCCCCTACCGTGTATCTATATACCGTGGAATTACCTACTTAAAGTTACCCACCGCTCCGACCTTGTCCAATGTTCAAATCTCTGTTATCAGCTGTTCTCTCTGCTACTTTGTCAGTTGTCCTACTTACTCAGTGCCCCCCCCCCAAGACAGATGCGATGACAGGATGCAGTGCACACTTACCGCTCCGGGCAAGAACCATAATAAAATCATATTTTAAGTCAACCATTTATCGTGGCATGGGAATCGTAACGTTTCTGTTACAACAAACTGAGAAGACAATGCGTCCCGTACATTGAAATATATGAACCTACTGCCGCCCTCGCGTATATACATTAAATTAGAAAATAAAAAATAGTCGACAAATACGGTACAACAAAATACGCTTCTAGATCGGCCATCATAGTAAGACCCAAACCAAAAGCCATTTTTGTAATAGCTTGTATAAGTTCATTAACCAGCGAAATTCGTTTGACAGTTTCAACATGGCAGCTATAATTCCTTAAGAATGTATAACTTTCACGTCTTTCGTACTTTTGAGTACGAAATTTTACAATCGTAATCAGCGTTAAAAACTGCCTAAAATATCCCTTTGAATTTTCAAGGTACGTCAAAATTAAGATGTTTAATTTCACGGTGAACAAGGTTCATTTTCAATGTAATTTGGAATTTTAAAATGCCAACGTAGACTTTAATTGCAGTTTATGACGGTGGAATCTGAGAGTTAAGATTTAAAAAATGCTACTGAATATTCGCTTCTACTATATCAGCGAGACAACTGCGTGCCAAGGTTATTTTACTCTCAATAACTAAAATTTGACACTCCGTAACATATAATACTCGCCTCACGCAGCTGTCTCGCTTAAGTATTGTAGCGATTGTCCAACAATATTTTACCGTAGTCTTTTGTGACAATAGATTTAAAAGTCCCGCTAAATAATCCAAATCCGCATACAATAACATTTAAAATTTTCTGAATAAGTTACATTCATTACTGAAACACGAAAACGAACCCTGACCTCTGTCAGATTTTAACGCTGCTTACGATTTTGAAGAATGCGTGAAAGAAAAATTTGCGATTTTTTAAACATTTGACACTTTGAAACTGTTAAGGTTTGCTAGGTAACGATGTTGTATAAGCAACTACGGAAATCGATTTTCGTGCCGTTTGAAAATAAATCGACATTTATTAACAGATAAAACCCTTAAAATTTAATTGAAAATATACTGTTTTCATATTTTAACGCCATTTTGAAACCGTGAACATATTTTGCTGCGTAACGAGCTTGTCAAATCTATTGCCGGAATCGATTTTGGGCGCAACTTTGAACTAACATGATATAAAATGTTATTTTAAAACTTTAAAATTACATTCAAACGAAAATGAAATCGACCGCTAGCCGTAATTTCAATGAAATTTCAAAATTTCAAACTAATTTATGTAGATTTTAACGCTGATTATGAGTGAAGGTGTTTTCAGAAATATAAACAATAAAATAGTCATGATTTTTTAAAGTTTTACAATAGTCGCCATTTTGAAACTGTTGAACGGTAGCATGGTGGCGAACATGTACACGCTATAACAGCAGTAACAAATCCAGCTTGTAAATAAACATACAGGTCTGGCACATTTTACACCTCTAAACATAATTAAATATTACAATAGATACAATGCACGCGCATTAAAAATAAACAGATAAGAAGTACAGCCATTATATTAGAGATTAACGTCAAAGTAGTTGGACTATCTGCCGCTACGAACGCTGCTTGCTGCGAGGACAGAGGGTGTGAATGTTTGAGAAAATACACAGCACTATTATATATATATATATATATATATATATATATATATATATATATATATATATATAGCCTATATATATAACTGTAGTTGAACACTCTGCCGCAAGATGCCGCCAACAGCGAGCGCTGCACCACTCTTGTAACGGCTATCATAATAATACGTTTATATGCAATGCACGACTTATCAAAGCGGATGCACCACATATCAGAGGCCGACAGCTTATCAAACACAGATTGCTGGTCTAAGCTACGCCATTTTTTTTCTGTTTCCTACCGCGGTCCACCCGGAAATGTAATGTAATGTGCAGGATAAGATAGTTTAAAGTTTCTTTGAATTTTAAATGTCATTGAGGTGTACGATCAAGAAGAAATAAAGTCACCAGTTCTTTTCAAATAAAATTTAAACTAAATTCTGTTCCTGAACCAAAAATAAAAACAATGTATGTTTTATCTTCTTTTTTTATTATAATTACGATAATCTGTTGGAAAACAAGACAAATTAACATAACCAATTTTTAACAACATAACCTAAAACTTATACCATATCAGCTGATCGTTACGATTTAATATAAAACAACTGATCTTTTACTATAACAGATACTTTACTATAACTAGCTACTTTAACAACATAACCTAAGACTTATTATAACATATCAGCTGTTTTAACGAAATCAGCTGATCGTTACGAATTAACATAAAGCAATTGAAATTTTACTATAAAACAGCTACTTTTTAACAACATAACCTAGAACGTATTATAACCTATAATCTGTTCAACGAAATCAGCTGATCGTTACCAATTAATATAAAACAACTGATCTTTTCCTATAGTCGATACAAATTTGTGCACTCGCATCACGCAACGCGCAAAATCCATCACAACTAGCCCTAAACACGATACCTGTTAATAGCACGCAACGCGGTATATAAACTATTATATGCAAATATGACATTGGCACACATCGTGCAAAATCTAACATCACAACCAGTCCTAAACATTGTACATGTTAAACATAATGGAAATAGATTTTCATAAAAAAATTTTGGTACGTACAAAAATTTCGAATTTTTAAAAATTAAAAATTTCCGCCATTTTTAACCGTTTAACGGATTTAGCTGCGAAACGAATTTGTCGCACACGCTATAACAAAATAAATTTTCGCACACATATTTACACACATATAAAATTTTTAATACCAAGATCAAGAGGCGAGGGTAGGACCTTATTTCAAGGTCCCAGATCTGGGTCTTACAATGATGGCTATTTCACTAACGCATGGATTTCTGATGGGAGACCTCAATGCCAGTTCTATAGGGCATACCTTGCTCGATAGTGACGGTTTCCAATACATGAGATGTAGGTGTAAATGTAAACTGGGCAATTGTTTACAGACTATGTTGGGAGATGTCTCTGCCATCGACCAGACTTTAGACTTCCTTCATCGTCTTGATTTATTTCATAAAATTAAAAATTTAAGAATATTATTGTAGGGACTTTTAAAAGCCCTCATATTATTGTTTATTTCGGTTTTTCCTTTGTTAATTAATATTAAGTATGTATTATATTTCTTTAATTTATTATTGCTATTATTGTAGGGCCCATTTACAGCCCTACAATTGTGTGCTGTTTTTAAGATATATTATTGTTAACTAGTTATAAATATTCTACGTAAATATTTATAATTGTCATTATATTATTTATTTTAAATTTTATTATGTATGTTTAATTGTAATTTTAAAATAATTTTATTGTGTTATTTCAAATACATGTCACGGCGATGATAACCTTTACGGTTTTCGCTGGAAAAAATTAAAGAATAATGTAAGGAATTGCATGCGACCAGATTGCTTATTATATTAAAAGTTCAACAGGAACTGACTTTTAATTGCACAACACTTTACAAGTAATAAAAATTACTAAGAAATACTTAGTGATTCAATGATACAAGGAAGGCCGCGGAAAGGGAATTTTACAACGCGGGATTTCCCAACTAGGCTGTACAATATTAAAGAACTTCAGATGACAAGCAGTGTTGCCAACTTTCAAATACGAAAAATGATTTGAAACTGTGAAATTTTCCCGTTTCGCCCACATGCACATTGCGGTCAAGTATTTCTTCAAAACTAATCCTTAAGGTGTTTATTATCTTTTTTTATAGTTTTGCGAATAATATAAAAAGAAGGCCTAAAATAGTTGTTAAACAATTTTTTTGGAAATGAGCAATTACGGTGGCCATTATGATAGCACACAGAAACGGAACCTTGACATAAGCACCGATCCTGTCCTCTCGATCACTTTTTCAGGGTTGTGTAATATTGTGTGTGTGTGTGTGTGTGTGTGCGCGCGCGCGCGCGCGGGTGTATACACACACACACACACACACACACACACACACACACACAATTTTAACCATCCCCAAAAAAGTAATCTAGAGGTCACGATCGGTGCTCGTTTCAAGGTTCCGTTTTTGCGTCTTACCACAATGATCGTTGTAATAGTTAATTTTCCACAAGAAATTTGTTTAACAAAAATTTTAAGCAATTTCATTATATTATTCACAAAACTATAAAGAAAGATAAGTAACATAACCCAAAGTTTATTTTTGAAAGAAATAATTGACCATATCATCTACGTTTGGTGAAAACTTTTTACGATGGAAACGGAAATTTTTTTGACGGTTTTGAATCATATTTTGTATTTGAGAGTTGGCAACACTGCTTGTTATCTGAAGTTCGTAGTGTGTGTGTGTGTGTGTGTGTGTGTGTGTGTGTTGTGTGTGTGTGTGTGTGTGTGCGCGCGCGTGTGCGTGTGTGAGTGCGTATGTGTGTGCTCGTGTGCGTGCGTGTGTATGTATGTATGCATGTTTGCATGAGATGTGTTTCAGCACATAATCATTCGCAAATTTGATCCGATTTTTGGTAACAGTTTGGATTAGTTCGTTTTTCAGTAAAATCTGTTCAACCGTTTCAAAATGGCGGCCATTTAAAATCTTTAAAAAGCAGAACATTTTTAAGTTACAAGTTCCTTGAAAACCTGATCTGACCATAGTGATTGGCGTTAAAAACCGCATAAATTAGCACGCGGACGTGGTTTAAAAACAAAACAAAAACCGCTGGAATTCCCTAAATCAAGTCAGCGAGACAGCTGCGGACCGTAAGAACACTGAAGTAACGCAGTCTCGTGTTTATTGTGAAAATAATAATTTGGTAAAGTTATTTTATTTGAAATTCCGTCCAGTAAAACACCGTATAAAATTCGTCAAAGGTAACAGTTGCTTCGAAGAATGCGCAACATATCAATTTTATTCGGGCCGAGAGGCACTTTACAGGTTTTTAAAAAGAAATTTCCCGGGGAAAACATCGGGTGTATGATTGGGCTGCCAATTTAAATAGAAAGCATGAAACGAAACTACTCCACCTGAACACACATGCATACAATGGCAATGTATACACAATAATCGACAAATGCAATGTATTTTATACACACGAGCACGAGCGCGAGCGCACACACTCACACACAAAACTTACACTCACTCACACACACACACACGCACGCACGCACGCACGCACACACACACACACACACACACACACACACACACACACACACACACACACACACACACACATTGACTTTTAAGTACAGTAACCGCTATATATTGCGTGATTGAGAGGTATTTGAAGGCAAAAAAAACGCGATAGCTTTTTTTATTTTCAACTATCCCAACAAAAACAAGTCCAAATCGGAAGAGAAAAGAGGAAATCACTCGAAGTTTGGTCTAAACTGAAGATTTTTAAGCGAAATCAAAATAATAAATTAAGTACATTAGAAGAGAAAATAAAAAAGCCTAACGGCGGTTACGTTTTTGGTTCTGTTTTGTCTGGAACTGTAAATATTATTAATTTCAAACTATCCAAATCTGAGTTATGATGCTTCACGTATAGGCTTCAGCAGAAACACATCCACTACTCTACATAGTTTGGTTAACTCTAAAAGTACAAAGCGATCATGCAAGATGGATTGAATGACACAACGGAGCTCTGGGAGACCTCCCTTAGCCTTACCCACGCATGCGGGGCTCTGCGTGGACGGATCTAATTTCCCTAGCTATTCGTGTGAAAATCACTGATAAGAGTTAAAAAAGAATGTTCGGGATCTCACCGCACAACAAAAAGCTGGACAAATGGAGAACAATATCCGTGATAAGGGTCAAGAGAAAGAAAAATTTAAGGGGAATTAGCAGAACTAGCTTCTGCAAGCACCTCGATAACGATCAGGGACGTTACTAATTAGAAGTGTGTACGCGAGCGCGCGCGTGTGTGTGTGTGCTCCCAACTAAGGACCACGGAGTGTTCGATCTTCTTCTTCTTTTCAGCTTAAATGTTTTTTGGCGTCTTCAGATTTCCAGCTTCCGTATTTCTCTGTCGTTCCCTAGATCGTGATCGAATCGCCTCTCTCTCACTTCCTTATTAATTCCTTCTCGCCGACTATGTCTCAGCGTTCCTCTTTTTTCAGCGACCATGTGGTTTCCATTTTAGAATCTGTTTGAGAGTCGATTTTCGTCCATGCTTTGAACATGACCACACCATCGAAGTTGTTTTGTCTTAATGTCGCCTGCAATGGCGTGCTTCGCATCCAGGAATCTTAAGTTTACCTTTTCCCGTTTCGAACGACCTGGGGCTCCTCGCCAATAGCTCATTTCAAGAAGACATTTTTTTGTTTTTTGTTTCAGTGGTTTTGTTTTTGTTTCCATATGAAATTATACTTTTTATAACTGTATTATATATCCACATGATGTTGTTCAGTATGCTATTGATCTTCTTCCCAAGGTGTTTCATTCTTTTATCGCTCTGTCTAAGAGTCCATCACTAGTAATTGTCATTCCCAAATACTTGTAAGTTGTACACCCTTTGATTTGTGTGTCGTGATCCAATAGAAGATTCCTGCTCTGCCCTCAATGCACATGTACTCCGCTTTGTTCAGGTTTACTTCAAGTCCCCAAAACATCACATTCTATTAATTTTCTACTCAATTACTCCAGATCCTCATAATCCTGCGCTGAAACTATCTGGTCATCTGTAAAACAGAGGGTGTATAAGATGTTGGAGTGTTCGATATTAACTTTTTCAAAACGCATCTCCTTCTGGCAACGACCTTTTTGCAGGTAGTAGTAGAAGAAGAAGAAAACCAGCTTCGTACAAAGACAGTATCACCTAATATATTGCACATTCTGTACAGATAAAGTTTTATCACCAAATGTGTGCGGTATATTATATATGTGTTAATTAACAACGAGGCTCCTGAATAGATTAGTTCTCGCTGTAACATTGCTGTAATTAGTAAAGCCTGTTTAATTGTATTCATTAGCGCTGGTTGTGTTAGTGAACCCCCCCCCCAACAGTAACATCATCGTATAGCGTAATCTATATAAATATAGTTTTTATCACTGTTTTATTGGACTGTTTTTATCATTTGTATAAAAAAACAATACAAGACCTTTCGAGTGTGTGGATCAACTCTCGTTAACAGGTGCCTAACTTAAAACTTAAACATTCAACATAGAGCAGATCACTCACTGAGTGGTCAAACCAAAAATAAAACTAAGAATTACACGTTACAGGAAATATAAGTCACAAAGAAAACGAAACGAAAACGCTACACAAAACACGGTATTTGTCAAGTATTGTTTAAAGTTTTTTTCGTTTTCTAAAGGTCTTATAGTTTCCTGATAACATGTAAGCCTTAGATTTATTCCTGGTTTATCCACTCAAGGATATGTAAAAATGATGGGAAATGTCCAAGTAAACACTAATAATTGTGGCAATCAGCTGTCTCGCTTATTATTCATTCGGACATTCACCATCATTTGTGTATATAAAACAATACACGACGTTTCGGGAATATGGATCAATTATTGTTTTCAACTTAACTTAAAAATCTAACAAGCAACTAGAACCTAAATGCCTACGTATATGTTAAAATAATTACTTAAAAACTCAGACAAATCCCAAAGTTAACAAACACTGAGGACAAACACTCAGGAAAGATCACTGAATGGTCAAACCACAAATAAAAATTTAAAAATTTACACATTATCAGGAAACTATACGTCATAAATAAAACGAAACAAAAACGGTACACGAAACACTATTTAAGTTTAAAGTTTTTTTTTCGTTTTCTCAACGACTTATAGTTTCCTGATAACACGTAATCCTTAGTTTTGTTTCTAGGTTTGGCAAATGTCCGAATAAACAATAATAATAATAATTGTGGCAATATAAAAGTAAGACTTGAATGTGATCAGGAAACCATAAGTCACTAGAAAACGAAACGACAACGCTGCACAACAGGTGACAAATGCCGCCGTATCAGAACAAGGGTGTGTACAAGACAGTATACAACCGACTGTTCTAGCCGACAACATAAAGGCTTATGTTCAAGATATATGTTTAGGTTTGAAGTTAGGCACTCGGAAACGAGCTGATCCATACTCTCAAAACGCTGTGTATTGTTTTTAATACAAAAAAGATGGCAAATCTACAAATAAACAGTAATAATAACATAGGCCAAAATATTTTACCATAAATTAACAATTTTACAAACAGTTACGCATACAAAACTGAAAATCTATGTGCATGTGTTTCGTATAGATATTTTTATTTTTTGAGATATTCTCACAAAATTTCAAAGAAAGGTTGTTTAAGACCAAAGGAAAAATACTGTGGGATGTCTGACCCATTCATATGCATCCTACCCACAATTTTTTTTTCGATCTTAGACTTTTAAACTTACAATTTTAAAATCTGATTTCACCATCTTAATCAGCGTGAAATCTGCGTAAGTTAGCATTAAAATTTTCAAAATCCATTGAAATCAGACTGACAGCGGTCAGGGTCCATTTTTGTATTTTCAGTGTAATTTTAAACTGATTCTGATAACGATGGTGAAATCGGATTTTGAATTGGTTGTAAGATTAAAAAAGCAATAACAGAAATTCGCTTCTATCACGTCAGCGAGACAGTTACAAAAATAGCCTCCAACCAGGGTACCAAATCTATCGCTACGAGACTGAAAATAATTTACGAACTAGATTTTATTTGTTTCCAAAGGAAAGCCGAGCATTAGCATGTCCTGGGGGTGTAGAACCTCCACCTTACTCTCCCTCCCTCACGGTTCCCTTTCTGAACGGAACATATTTCTTGCAACAACGACCCAATAAACTACAGAGGGAGGAGGTTATGTTCGGTAGAGTAATGTTTATACATCTTATTGCTCGGTCGGTCTGTAATGTACGCTTGCGTTGCCCCTAGCGTCTAAACGGCGTTCGCGAAATAAATATACATCCGGATTTTTTCTTTGAACCGAAATCAAAGACAAATTTGACACGGTTTCATAAATAATATTGAATTGTTAGTAAACAAAATGAAAAAATCGCTGCACGCAGATGTCTCGCTGACTTAACGGAACAACGCGTAAACGAATGTAAACGACAAGCGAACATAAAATAAACAAAACATACAGTATTCTGACTTCACAGTCGTATTAATTGGCATTTTCAAATTTCAATGAGAAGTCAAAAATGAACCCTGATCCCCTTCCGCTTTATTTTGGTATATTAGATTGTTAAATAATTGTTTTCGTGTTGACTGGAAAGTTATGATTTTTTAACGAATGCACGTTTGTTGCCAAATAACGAACTAGTTTAAGCTATTACCAACTTAGCGCGTGTGTTGTTAAGGATCGTGATCAGTGCTCATTTCATGGTCGGAATTTGCCCAAGATGTCTGCTCAAATTTTACAAGGGAAATTTACTAATAAAACAAGCGATTATCGCATTAGGCTAACGCAGAAGAGAAACATTTCTAGGCCCTAACTGGAATTTTCATTTCTAAATCAGTTACTGGAGCCATCATGGTAAGGCCCAGACCCGGAGCCTTTAAATGAGCACTGATCCTGGCCTCTACATCAGTATTAAGTCGTTAAAAAAGACATCCGTATAGTTGTCTTAATTCTGGTTCGTTTCGATTCGAACTCGGCGCAAAATTATTTTTTTAAATAGTTTGAAACCCTTTCAAAATGGCGGCCATTCTAAGTCATACGAAATCATAACTTTTAATGTTGCTCTTTTTTTGAAAATTCGATTTCACTATCGTTAAAATCTCTATTATTTAACATTTTAATATTAAAGTTTAATTCAAAATACAAAAAAAAAACGAAAGGCGATTCAATCACTCACGAATTATTAGTGTATTTTTAAAGTTTAAAATGCTAATTTACAAAGACTTTAACGCTGATTACGATTTTGGAATCGTATATTTAAAAAAAAATATCTGATTCCATTACGTCAGCGAGACAGCTGCATGAAACGATTACTGATTTTATTCAAATACGCTATAATGGTTAAACTGTTACGGAACACCCTGTACTGTATCTGAACACAAAAGTTTCAATAGATTTCCACAAACCTTTAAACTCGTTAAAAAAAGTAGGACATGCAAACATAATGTGCGCAGGTGCCGCGCTCCAGCGGGATTACCCCTAACTGTTTAAACATACATTGGGGCTCTTGTCCATTCATGGTAAAAGTAGGTTAACCTCTCCAGTTGGAACAAAGAGTGACAGTTTGACATTAAAATTAAGAACAGAATAAAAGTAATACTCAGTAAAAGCTCTAGTAAAACTTTTAGCAGAAAAATTCCACTCTAAAAGAGAATAAACAAATTATAATCTAGACACGCAACTGTCTCGACTGACGTGATGGTAGCGAATTTCTAAAATTAATTTTTTAACTTACCATTTTTCGCCTTCACAATTCAGCGTTAAAACCTGCATATACGAGCATTTTAAACATTCAAATTGCAATGGAAATACGAAAATGAACCCTGACCGCCGTCAAATTCACTTCTTTAATTCGAACGGATTTTTAAAATTCAAATATATTTCCACCGTATTTAACGCTGATTACGACGGTAGAATATAAATTTCACGAAAAAGTCAAGAATAGTTAACCACTTGAAACGGCCGCCATTTTGAAATTGTTGAATGCATTTCCCTGGGTGGTGGACTAATTCTAGATATTGTTTCACAAACAATTTCGCTTAAACAGTAAAAAAACCGTACAAGCGTTTTAAAATGGTGGCAATTAGATTCTTAAAAAATATGACGTTAGTTTTTATTTCAACGTATTCAATGAAATTCGAAAATTTAAAATACACCTTTAAGCAGACCTTAACTTCGATTGACTTAGTAAAATAAAATACTCGCTGCACGCAGTTGTATCGCTGACGTGCTGAAAGCGATTTTCCAAAATTATTTTGTAATCGTAACCGTTTTTTTTAAACTTCTAATGCCATCAGGTTAAACGACATTAAAATCTTCCCGTATAATCATTTTAACCTTCAAATTACATACGAAAATTAACCCAGACCGCAGTTAAATTTAGTTTCTTTATTTCAAACGGAGTTTTAAAATTCAAAACGCTGATTTATGCAGTTTTTAACGCTGTTTACAGATGA
The DNA here is from genome assembly GCA_022606455.1 of Callitettix versicolor. Lineage (NCBI taxonomy): Eukaryota > Metazoa > Arthropoda > Insecta > Hemiptera > Cercopidae > Callitettix > Callitettix versicolor. The sequence continues at coordinate 43,554,136 of CM040190.1, read as the reverse complement.
TCAAATTAGATTTTCAAAAAAATTACTTTGAAAGATTTAAAATAATTGAAAATGTTGAACTAATTAACGAACTTGTATAAGCTATTGCCGTAATCGATTTTTATGCCAAGTTTGAATCAAATCAGACTAAAACTACAAACGTGAACGTGCGAAAACGCGCGCGTGCACGCGCATACACACACAGAGAGAGAGAGAGAGAGAGAGAGAGAGAGAGAGAGAGAGAGAGAGAAACAGAGAGAGAGAGAGAGAGAGAGAGAGAGAGAGAGAGAGAGAGAGAGAGAGAGAAAGAAACAGAGATCAATCACTAACATACATACACACACACACACACACACACACACACACACACACACACACACACACACACACACACACACACACGCGTACACTGATGATTATAATAGAAAAATTATTTAAAATAAATATTGTAACAGTTGATACGTCATAGGGCCTAATGTTTGATCAGGCTGAACTTCGTGATTAAATAATTCCGTTTTAGTGGAAAAAAACGTGAACCCAGTTGGCTCGCTAAAGTGGTTGCAGGGAATTTATAAAGAAAATAACAAACATTGAATTGTATTACATTTTGTAAACGAATATCTGCATTTTATATTACAAATTATCAAAATGAACCCTAACCGCTGTGAAATTCGTAACATTTTTATCGACTGCTTTTAGTAGTATTAGAGTAGCCATCATGGTTAGGCCCAGACCCGGGACATAAAATGAACTCCAGATTCTGTATGTGTGTGTGTGTGTGTGTGTGTGTGTGTGTGTGTGTCGGCCATGTTGGTCCTGGGTCTCGTTGTTACTGTAATGGCTAACACCACATTTACCAAAAGAAAAATTCACTAAAAACGCCGAAAGGTGAAGGCTCAGTTCCTTACAAATTATATAGTTGTTTTAAAACGGGAGTATTTCGTCCATTTCTGATTGTAAAGAAGCAAAAAAAAACATTCTTTTCGAAAAAACGAACCCAATTTACACAAAGAAGACGTAATTAATTCTCTTTTCTCTTTATTATAACTAAACTGTGTATTTTAATTAGGTTTTCTTGCCAGACTACAACAATGGTCGAAGCCAATATTGATTCGAACAGTGCAAGGCAAATCATGGCATTTAATTCTCAGATTAAAATCGGCACTAAGTACGCTTACCAATAGTAGTTCGCTAACAATAGTCAATAAGTTCTTAAGTGGTGTTTGTGAAATGGTATCCATTGGTGTACTTGAAACTGGTATCTATGTACTTGAAACAGGCGTATCAAGTATAAGTCTTGATGAAAATACTTTCTGAAATTCCAACGTTTTCCCAATACACGGTAAGTGAAATTTTTGAACAATTTTTAACACGTATTTTTAGGGCTGGCTTTGTTGGATTTTGCGGGACGCGTGATGCGAGGAACATGTTTATATTGATATATTATCTCAAGATGTATATATATATATATATCTTGCATAATATTTTCTCTTCCTTATTTTAATTACGATAATTCGTTCGAAAACACGACAAATTAACATAGTTTTTAATAACATAGCCTGAAACTTATTACAGTCTATCAGCTGTTCAAGGAAATTAGCTGATCTTTACGAATTAATATAACACAACTGATCTTTAATGTAACTACCAAAATTAAATTAACGATTCATTTCTTATACTTGAATCGGTCAATTTTCTTCGAAGTTTCCGTAGTTCTAAGGGGGTTATAGCGTGTGCCTCACACGCGCAAGATCCCCGGCTCGATCCCGCCGGTAACAGGTAATGTTTATTATAATTATATATATATATATATATATATATATATATATATATATATATATATATATTAGTATATTTTGCGCTTAGCAAGTCTCATATTGAATTAATTATAATTAATTTTTTTCTTGTCTTTCATTTTTTATTGTTTGTTGCTTGTTTTATACTTAATTTAAAACAGTTTAATTGAAATTAAAAATTATTTATTTTTTATATTAAATATCATTTGCATTTGTATTAAGTAAAAACTATCAGTTTGAGGATAAACCTAAGTACGGGCCTTTATGCCTCCTACAGGTCCTTAATGTATAATTATTATTGTAAGAGAAGGAAATTTTGATAATAAATAGGTCTAAATGTATTAAAGAATACTGAATTGTGCCCTATATATTAGCGTGGAAATCTAAAGAGAAAGTGCCTCAAATTTTGATTTTAAAATTTTACCTAAACTATGATAGGAGGAAAGCGTTGGAAAAAGAACCTAGATCTACCTGTGTCTGCACTCACAAATGTCAGGTTTACCTATTTCTTGTGTGCCTACAGCCAGACAAAACATCACTCACAGCATTGCAGAGCAGACTGCAGACCGTGACAAGAAGCAACAGGCCAGAACTACCCACAGTCACATCTTCACTGGCGTAACCACGGGAAAATGAATAAACACAGAACACTCACGTCTATAGTAAATCAGTTCGGCGAACCAGCGCTAGGCTGCGCCACTGTAGCTGCGCGCGCGCGCACACACACACACACACACACACACACACACACACACACACACACACACACACACACACACCCTACAGAATTCCATACAGCTTGGTTAACTCTAAAGTGCAAAGCGTGTTGATGGATTAAATGACAACGGCCTAACTGTGTACCAAACAGAAACCTGGAAACCTTGAAGACAACTTCCCAGTGTACCTTAGCCTTACCCGTGCATCTGGGGTTCTGTACGGGCAGACCTCACTTCTCTAGCTACTCGCGAGAACAACATGAATAAAAATGTAAAACAGAAATGAGCGGGATCTCACTGCACAACAAGAAGTTGGCCAAATGGTTAACTACCTCGACGATTAGGAAAAATCATTAACGAACTGGGGAGTCAACAATTAGAAGTGGTTCTGTTACCCATACTGAATCCTCTCCAAATCCTAGACTTTACGAAGTGGTTACGCCTGGAAAAGGCGCCGTAACTGAGCATCTCAGGAATACAGAAAACAGGGAAAATAGATCTACAAAGGTCGAGTTGCAATAGTAACCCTAGAAATTCAGTCGTTCAATAGTGGAGTGGGTGCAAGGTTACGGCAACAGTGGATAGCATACACAAATTGGCAAAACCGTTACAACGAATCGGCAAATGAAGTACACTGCTCGATGATTAGCCAAACCAGACGGCAAACATGTCATACTGGACATCTGCCAAACGTCATTAGAGGGAAACTTGTAAATGAGTAGCGAAACCGCTGGGAACATAATTTGTTCTGTAGAAACTATGCAAGACTGTGGTGATACATATTTGAATGATTGACAGACATAAATCGTTTCAGACAATCCTTCAACGTCTATCAACACTGCAGGACATGTACTCTAACACTGGAAAACATATCTCATGACGTCATACGAAGTACTTAACATCACATTAAAGCGAACGCTTTTTTTATTTTCAATAAAATCTTAAATACCAGTTTATGTTTAGATTCTAACGCAGATTACAACAGAGGAATTGAATTCTCAAAAAAAAGTATAGGAGCTATAACTTTTTAAAATATTTTCAATTGCCGCCACTTTAAGACTAATAAACAGTTAAAAATATTTTCTATAGCCAATAACATTTGAAAAATTAAGTAAATACGAATTTTTTTTTAACGTCCGACTATTCAATACGAAAAAACCGTTTTTGTTTAGGATTACTGTTCTTCTTTTCAAGGCGACTCAGTGGTCGATGTGGATAAAGCACCGGTCCTCAGCGTCTCTGAACTGCGCACCTTTAAGGTTCTAAGTTCTAGCCGCTCTTAATCCCGTTGCTTTTCCCTTACCGTTAACGCTGATCTCTCGTCTTCATTAATCTATAAACTGGCATTCCTACGCATCTCAAGATCATGGGTTCGGGACGGAATTACTGCCACAGCTTTACTTTTCCGTTAACTTGGATAAAATAATGACGTTACGTAAAAAAAAACGTTTGCAACCGTAAATGTCTTCCACCTTTAGTACACCGGCTGGAGTTACGAACCATAATGGTGATTTTCCAAAATCAGTTGAACCGATTTTTATAAAACACACTGATTTTTTGGAGTTTTATCGATTGCTCCCGAAACTATATTTCTCTGCCAGATGTGACTTACTAGTTTTTAGTTGAATTATCAAAATCGTTACGGGCAATTTTGAGATAACTCCTCCCTTAACTGACGTTTATACTCTGTCAGTTCATGAGGACGAGGAATCAGTGTTAATGATAAGGGAATACCAACGAGAGCAACTGTGGCTCAAACTAAGAACCTTTAGGTTCGTAGTTCAGTGACGCAGTAGACTGACCTATACTTTAGTCACTTCGACCACCGAGCCCCCAACTGTTTTGTAATATATAATAACTTGCTGAATTCAACTTAACTTCGCCAACAAAACAAAATATTTATTGATGACATTAACTCGTTTGGTGCCAATAAACTTGTTATATTATCTTGAAAAAAACAGTTTTTCTGAATTGCTAGCTTCTCAGAATTGGTACGTGACCACGTCATAGAGTCAAAAAGTTCCCGGAATCGGTAAATGGAAATTTACTGAAAGTGCATATATATTTTGACCTTATTTTGCTTCGAAGTATTCTCCTCCTACATGTATACACTTCTTCCACCTTTCATACAAATGTTGGAAACACTCTTGAAAGCCATTTTTTTGGAAATTTCATTGAGTCGCTTCATCGCATTTTCCATCACCTCTTGCGAATCAGCAAAACTATATCCTTTCAATGTCATTTTCAGTCGTGTAATCATGGAAACCGGTGACAATCCGGTGGTGCAAGGTCGGGAGAATAAGGAGGGTGTTCCAGAGTGGTAACATTGTGCTTGGCAAGGTATTGTTTCACCATCAGCGATCGATGAGACGGAGCATTGTCATGCAACAAAAACCAATCGTTCCCGGCCCATTTTTCAGGTCGTTTTCAACTGCACATCGTAGCCGTTTAAGGATCTCCTTCTACAGTTCTTTGTTAACTGTTTTCCCTTCAGGAATTAATTCTTAGTGAATCAAGCCGTGGTAATAAAAATAACACCTCCAACATCACTGTCGAAGCGAAATTTTCCATTTCTTGGTGATGTGTTTGATTTCCATTCAGCAGACTGACATTTCGTCTGAAGGTCGTAAAGCACCATGTTTTTTTACCATCGGATTGATTCCACGACTGAGGATGATATTGAAAAACACTGTTTTGCTGCTAACGTGATGGAGAATGCGACGAAGCGGCTGAACGAAATTTCACGCAGGACAACAGTATTTTGAACAAAAATAAGGTTAAAATATTATACGTACTTTCATTATATTTTCATTGACCAATTCCGGGAACTTTTTAAACCTATATCGTGCACACACACCCACACCCACACACACTAGAGCTCCACTCTATCAATTTAAGATACACGCACGCATGCACGCGCATCTACACACACACGCATACACAGTATGAGAGAGAAAGAGAGAGAGAGAAAGATCACACACACACGCTCGCGCACACACGCGCACACATACACGCACACAATGTATGTGTGTGAGAGAGAGATGGGCGACTACAAAACACACACACACACACACAAACACAGTGTGTGAGAGACAAAGAGAAGAGAGAGAGAGAGAGAGAGAGAGAGAGAGAGAGAGATTACACACTCACTCTCTCTCACACCTGTTTTCTCTGTCACACCTGTCTCTCTCTCTCTCTCTCTTTCTATCTCTCTCTCTCTCTCTCTCTCTCTCTCACACACACACACACACACACACACACACACACACACACACAAATTATGAACACAAGCAAATCCAACCAAATTATGAACGTAAATGTGCTAACACACACACACACACACACACACACACACACACACACACACACACACACACACACACACACACACACACACACACACACACACACACACACACACACACACACACACACAACTCTAATTACCCCCATCAAAAAGTAATAATAGAGGTGAGGATCGGCGGTCATTTTCAAGGTTTCATGTCTGTACCTTACACTGGCTCATTTTCCAATGAAACCTCGATAACAAACAGCAGAAATGAAAAGCGAAGTACATAACGCAAACAGAATCCAATTCAAATGAAGTATTTGAAATTCTGAGTTCAATTTTAAAACATTATTCATGAATATTTTAAAATGCAATTGCCGTATCAACTTTTAGCAACTTCACCATCGGGCCGTACTCCATTAGTTACCCTCCCATCACATATACCCCTATCCACAACCCCTCTCGACAGGGAGAGAGGAGGTTATTAGAGAACTACCCTCTGCTCTTGCTCGCATCCCTTACTAATATAAGCCTATAATGTATTGTATAGAAAGTGTAACAGGGTAAAAATATTGAAATACGACAAGCACCCTCTTCTTAACGTTAAACTATGATCAAATTACCAGACGCAGAATATTGACTATTTTTATCATGTTTATTACGTAAGTTATATTGTGCTGAAGCAGCTATAAAAGAAAGACGACGTATTTATAAAGGCTACACTATTGTCCTTTATAAAGGTAGCTGGGTCCTTTCGGTGTTGGGCGTTCAAGCCTTTTTATATGATTACTACCGAAACTATTTACAAAGGACACTGATAAGATATTGTGCAAATTTTATTAGACAATTTCCATTGGGAAATAAGCTATTCGAACCTTGAAATGAGCGTCGATCCTGACTACTAGATAACTTTTTGACAGGTAGTTAAAATTTATATAAGGGCTATAAATGTGTGTGTGTGTGTGTGTGTGTGTGTGTGTGTGTGTGTGTGTGTGTGTGTGTGTGTGTGTGTGTGTGTGTGTGTGTGTGTGTGTGTGTGTGTGTGTGTGTGTGTGTGTGTGTGTGTGTGTGTGTGTGTGTGTGTGTGTGTGTGTGTGTGTGTGTGTGTGTGTGTGTGTGTGTGTGTGTGTGTGTGTGTGTGTGTGTGTGTGTGTGTGTGTGTGTGTGTGTGTGTGTGTGTGTGTGTGTGTGTGTGTGTGTGTGTGTGTGTGTGTGTGTGTGTGTGTGTGTGTGTGTGTGTGTGTGTGTGTGTGTGTGTGTGTGTGTGTGTGTGTGTGTGTGTGTGTGTGTGTGTGTGTGTGTGTGTGTGTGTGTGTGTGTGTGTGTGTGTGTGTGTGTGTGTGTGTGTGTGTGTGTGTGTGTGTGTGTGTGTGTGTGTGTGTGTGTGTGTGTGTGTGTGTGTGTGTGTGTGTGTGTGTGTGTGTGTGTGTGTGTGTGTGTGTGTGTGTGTGTGTGTGTGTGTGTGTGTGTGTGTGTGTGTGTGTGTGTGTGTGTGTGTGTGTGTGTGTGTGTGTGTGTGTGTGTGTGTGTGTGTGTGTGTGTGTGTGTGTGTGTGTGTGTGTGTGTGTGTGTGTGTGTGTGTGTGTGTGTGTGTGTGTGTGTGTGTGTGTGTGTGTGTGTGTGTGTGTGTGTGTGTGTGTGTGTGTGTGTGTGTGTGTGTGTGTGTGTGTGTGTGTGTGTGTGTGTGTGTGTGTGTGTGTGTGTGTGTGTGTGTGTGTGTGTGTGTGTGTGTGTGTGTGTGTGTGTGTGTGTGTGTGTGTGTGTGTGTGTGTGTGTGTGTGTGTGTGTGTGTGTGTGTGTGTGTGTGTGTGTGTGTGTGTGTGTGTGTGTGTGTGTGTGTGTGTGTGTGTGTGTGTGTGTGTGTGTGTGTGTGTGTGTGTGTGTGTGTGTGTGTGTGTGTGTGTGTGTGTGTGTGTGTGTGTGTGTGTGTGTGTGTGTGTGTGTGTGTGTGTGTGTGTGTGTGTGTGTGTGTGTGTGTGTGTGTGTGTGTGTGTGTGTGTGTGTGTGTGTGTGTGTGTAATGCACTCAAATTAGCAAGTTTTGTCCGATTTAATACACACTTGCCTGGTAAAACCTTCAACAAGTTCGTAAAATGACAAAATTCGTTCAACAGTTTCAAAATGTCGGCCATTTTAAATTTTGAAAAATTCTTAAGTTTGTCTCTCAAACAGCCTATTTTTGAAATTTTTATTTCACCGTCGCAATTAGCGTTAAAAACCGTATGAATCATAATTTTTTTATTTCCAAAACCGTTGAAAATAAGAAATTTAATTTGAAAGCGGTCAGGGTTTATTTTCGTGTTTTCAGTGCAACTTGAACGTTTAGAATGCTAATATATGCAAACTTTTACGATTTTACACACACACACACACACACACACACACACACACACACACACACACACACACACACACACACACACACACACACACACACACACACACACACAAATTTACCTAAACTATTCTTAATCTACCATATTTTGAAACTGAGCATTCTTGAATTTTATTTTTAATCTTTTTTTAATATATGTATTTCTAATGGTGCGTTTACATTGGTTTACAAGTATGAGAATTTGTATGTAGTACAAGTTAAATTGACGAACTAAGATTCTCGACCTCATACAAATGCTCACACAAATTCTAAGAGCTCCAACATTTCCTCACACATTTTGTATGAGCAAAAAATTGCACATGCTTTGACTTGTATGAGCTCATTTTCATGTATTTTAGGTTATGGCAGCTTTTGTTATTAATTAGCTGTTTACTAAGCTGATAATTGTTTTGATTTGTTGGCAAATTCTGTTGCATGTAGTAGGCTAGTTTGTTTTAAAATGTTTGTTTTGTATAGTTTGATTTACTATTTTGGTACAGGCCTACAGTTTTTCCATATGTAGGCCTATACAAATTCTTTATGATCATACATATAATTCATTTCAAGTCCTCATACACGTATCCCAATGTAAAAGCACCATAAACGTTACACGTTTCCTAAATTTAGCCTCAGATTAAAAAACATTTTTGCTTACCAATTAGTATAGACAGTAAATATTTTTATCAAATAATACCAGTAAAGCCTAGGGAATAGCCTACACGGACGTAAATGTGTAATTATTGTTTTTATACTACCTTGCTATCCCAATAAGTAAAAGTCCAGTAACCGCATTATTTTTTAAAGTAACAGTTAATCAACGCGATTACTTGAAGGATTTACAATCGATTTGAATAAATGCACAGGTATGCTAGTACTGTACTTCTGCGGCATCCTGTGTAGTGTAAACATGACGGACCACCCGCGTTCCTTGCCTCCCAGCCTTCTGTCTGTCTGCTAGATTTATGCCCCAGATAACAAATCTACATTAGACCTTACATCAAAGCGTGCGCTAATAGCCATAGAAAGATGTCTGCAGCCTAAATATTCTGGAAATAGGCCTATATTCGTTTGCAGTGCTAACTGAATTACGCAAACGATTTTGCGATATGATAAAATTGGCCAGGAAATTAATTAGTTCTCTGATAACTCGAAATTTAACGGCTTTGCAGCTGGTATCGGCACAAAATACACATAGGCCGGTATACTAAATTTGAAAACAAAACATTCTACGCACCTAGAGGTCCACTTTTTCGAGAAGTTAACAAGGCTCGAAACCTTCCGCCAACAAATGAAAATCTAGCTTTTTTATTAGATTTTCGCTCTAATAAACACAACAAAAGTGTTTCTCAAAAATGATGGCAAAAATTACATCAGGTTTGCATCATAACAATAGAAAACGGAAAACGTAATTTCTACTTACATGTAATGTAGAAAAGCAAAAGATTTGTTACACGTTAAAATAAATTTGTCACACTTCACCGATAAATAAGTTATCAGTTTATAACCTACTTATCGATTACGTTTAGGCCTAAACACAGAACAAACTTTCCCATTTTCAATATTGGCTAGGAGGCTATTTTAAAAAGTAGCCCTGAAAGAATCAATCACAGAATTGGTTATTTTTTTTCGAAAATACCGATTATGAAACTGCCAGTATTAGCGGAAATTTGTTTAGATATGGTCATGGCCAAATTTGAAATAAATAAGCCGCAGACCTGTGAAAGGGACAAACCGATATAAATTCTGCCTATGCCTAGTAGACTAGATTGTCGGTAGGCATTCCAAAGCTTTTTTTTATTCAGAACATAAATACAGAATTCGGTGGAATGTTTGTTTACATAAATTTCCCTCTGGCATCGTGGTATATTATAGAAACGTTTTATTTTGTATAAGATAAAGAATTCACTGTAACGTGTTAAACCACTAAAATGTAGGTACAACATAACCTATAAAATTTGACTGAACAAAATGATTTTAATTTTATTAATTTCCACAAAGTCGGCTGGAAATGCTTTTAATGTAAAATCGATTACTGTTCTGTCCAAAGTACGACAATAAAGTAAATCGAAACGTAATCAAATAAGTCAGTAAAAGCAATAAATTGACCTACATAATATTCCTAGACAAAACTTATTGCTTCAGCGCTTTTGCTGTCGTGTTTCTTTGACATGAACGCTTCAAAAATAACGGTTTGTGCGTTAAACCTAACGCACTCTGCTGTTAACTACAAAGTAAAACTCACCTTGAATAACGAAAATAACCTCTCCAACAACAATCGGACTGCACATAACCTTAAAAGTTAGGCCTGCACACAATAATCACGTGAACCCTACGAGACGTTAGATAACACACGCACATCAAAACAACACACAAATATATAAAATGAAATCACACACAAATAATTTTGTTTAAAATATCGTCATTTTGTTTTTGTTCCACGCACAGATTTCCAGAACCGGTTTTAAACGAGACACAAGACAAACTAACTGCACTCACACTGGCGCTACTGAATGTTAGGTGCTTCCCCCACCACTAAATAGAGTCGACTCCATCGGCATGCCGCGCTGCCAACCTTAAAATAATTAATGTACCTGCCGCATGGGAAGGGAATTTTTGTACTGGAATGTTTATTTTCATTTGACCATAGGGGGTGGCTAGGATGCTATTTAAATCCGGTTTTCAAACCCTTTGACCTAACTCACCCTTTAATTCTGTAATGTATTCGATAATTTGTTTACTAATTTGAAAAAGGGGAAGCTTTAAAAAAAACAACCAATACTAACATTGTTTCTTGCATACCTGTGCCCTTCTAGCCTTAGTATGTGCGGTTTTTTTAAATTTTACATACATTTTGTTAAACTTATAACAAAATTTATTATAATTTATTTTTTGTTAAAAATATATACATATATTACTAGAAGTTTAGCAGTATTTTTCAAAAATTTTTGTAAAAAAAACACAATTTGGGCTTAAGTTAAGAGTTTCCCTCAGAGACCCAAACGCTTGGCTCATAATCTTCCCCAAAATTTAATATTCATTTCAAATAATTACTTTCGAAAATTCGTAAACAAACTCCATGAAGCACGAGTTCTTAAATTCAGTTAGAAAATGTTGACAAATTTTTTGTCAAATTAAAAGGTTTATAATTTTAGTGGGCCTACACCAGATTTGAAATGTACGGTATGTACGGTGAAAAGAACACGAACATCTCGCCAACACTATCGACATTAAAATCTGCATAAATTAGCATTTTATCCTTTAAATTACATTGAATATTTTAAACAGAACATAATTCGTTGTTAAATTAATTTTCTTGTAGATTTTGAATAATGTAAATGCTTATTTATGCGTAATTCATCGCCTATTACGATGGAGGATTCATATTTTCAAAAAATTGCTGCCTAAGATTAAAAGGTTATGATTTTTTTAATATAAATAATTTAACGAATTTTCAAAAATGTTAGGATCTTATTTCAAGGTCCTTTCTGAGTTTAACCACAATAGCCCTCCCAATATTTCATTTCCAATAAATAATTCGCTAAAATCAAAATGTCGCTCCCGTATCCTACGCCTAGAGAGTTTGCTAACCTTATCGGCCATATTGGATCTATTTCCTATAAAACTGATGTTAATTAACAATAAAGATCACTCCGCTATTTTTTATGATAAAATTATGTTTGATATGTTTATGTTTAAATGCCTTCTATGTAGGAAGGTTTTTTACATTTTATAAGTATTTTTTTTATTAAAAATCTCTGCTGATCTATAAAAGCAAAATATATAAACAACGTGTAAAAAGCTAACCATATTCCCACATAAAGTACCTTCAAAATGAAATATCAAACATAATTTTATCTTAAGAAATAGCGGAGTGATCTATATTTTTAGTTAACATTAGTCTTATAGGGAATAGATTCAATAACCTCTTGGAATTGTCCTGACTTCTTATTTATCCTTTACTAATTAATGCTTCCGCACTATAGCACTATATATAAAATTGTGACAATATTATAACGATATTTATATATTATTTGTATGTGTGTCAAAATTTTTCCAATTTTTCCAAAAAATGTTTTTAGGCCTATTTTTGGTAGAAAACTGTTAACATCTGTTTTGCCTAAACTGGCTTCAATGATGTTGATCAAATTTTATTCATGTAGTCCATAACTATCCAAACAAAACGATATCCCATAAACAAATAAATTTCGCTAGCTATCTACAATTCCAATAGTCGTAGACGAATCGTTACGAATAATTGTAACTACCAATATTTCGGTAGCTACAAATTCCAATATTTTTTTTTAAGGCGAAAAGCACATTGAAGCTATTATCATCTCCATAAATGTAAGTGTGAGTGTAAAGTGTTAAATTCGTAAGTGTAGTGTTGTAAGTGTAAGTATGTGTTAGACTCGGATACCGCGAGGGACGTCTAAATCCTCTCAATAGTTGAAGCTAATCTGCACCCCTCTGCGGGAATAATTTCCAATAGTCGTAGACGAATCGTTACGAACAATCGTAACTACCAGTAGTTCGGTAGCTATCTAGGAAATTTCAACAAGTCGTGTAACACGTAATCCCTATAATAGTCAACTGTCTCGCTGACGTGACAGGACAGGAATGAATTTCCAAAGTATTTTTTTCTTACTTTTTTAAAAAATTCTCATTTCACCATCACAATCAGCTTAAAAACTGTTTGTTTTAGTATTTTAAATTGGTAAATTACATTGAAAATACAATTTCTTTAAAATTGTGAGGGAATTATTTGTGTAACTCTACACTACGTATATTAAAAAGTAAATTGCAAAGGGAAATTTAACGACGCCAGGCAACCTGTACCGCAATGTGTCACCGTCAGCTGATCGCAGTAGGCAAATTACCTTAAATTAACTCTCTAGCTAATTTCCCCGTTAAAACAGCTGTTTGGTTAGCGCCAGCTGTTGCTGTTTGTGTCTTAAGTAAATACAGTGTGTACATAAATTAATCTCATGTCATTTATTAATTTCAATATAAGTTACGTCCTTAATTTCTCGCACCAATTAATTTACATTAATAACAAACGTAGCGACAACATGACATGAATTTTCTTACATTCAGTTATTACTCGCAAAATTCGGCCTGAAAAAATATTACTGTTTTCACAAAATCGGTTTATTTGGTTTTGCTCAGATTTTTATTGTATTTGTAGAAACATTATTCGCGCGCGCGCCCGCGTGTGTGTTTGTAACGAATTTTAAAAAAAGAAAGTAAAGGTTCTAGAAAAAACATAATTCAGGATATTTTTTTTCGATTACTGTTGACCCGAACCAATTTCAAATTGGTTACAGTGACTTAAGCTATACATTTTCGTATTATCTGACCAAAATTTTCATTGTTTCCGTTGCTTTAGAAACGGGATTTTAAAAAAAAGTATCTCTACGGTTTCTTTAGGTTAAAATAGATTAATTATTTTGAAGTTAACCCTTGGCACAGCGATCAAAGGAGTTATCGTGCAACTAAGCCTTTTGGATTCTAGTCCAATATCGACGATTCTTAACAGTCCACTGACTAGCTCATTCTACTGGAGGTCTTCGTGGTCCTTAAAAAACAAACACACTTCTCCTGCTGGCAAAAGCCTCACAGTCATATATTAGTTCCTTGTTGCATAACCCATTAACTATAAACGTACTAAGATGATAACCTAAGATGAGAGATATGTGAATATTCACTGCTGGTGGCATCTTGCAGTAGTGTTCAACTACATTTAAGTATATAATATTACTGTATATTTTCTCAAGCGTCTCCACCCTCTGTCCATGCAGCTTGCGGCGTTCCTAGCGGAAGATAATCCAATTACTTAGACCTTAGACCTAATATCGAGCACGTTTTTTATAATGGTGGCTATACTAAAACGTTTATATTCAATGTTTATACACTGTTTTTTCGTGGTATATTACTATTCTGTTAATGTGCACCCTCGAACAACCATGCCCAGTCCTGCTTTTGATCCAAGTGTTGTTTCTAGTACAAAAGATTTGAGTCCTGGGAGGTCTTATGCTTCCAGGTTTCATTAGAAGGCATCTTACACTGTACATCTTACAAAGACACTGTGGAATAGTATACGATCCATAGCAATTTAGTCAACATTTAATTTTTATTCAATTTTTTTTACTTTTATATTGTATATTCTTAATTTTTAATGTTTTCATTATTTACATTTAAATAATGTTTTTAATTTAATTTTAAAAACTCTTTTTTACAGTATAACCTATGTTTTAAATTATCATTAATCATTACGAAACATTAATCTTAAAAAATACTATACTACATTTATACTTTTATTTTGTTGAGTACATGCATCTGCCTGATAATAAACGTATTCCGAGACGTGTTAACAAATATAAAAAGTCTGAAGCTAGAAAAGGCAGAACAAGAATATGCCTATCCGACGAATTCTTAAATTAAGAATGTCTATCATTTTCAGGATCTTGTACTTTGTCGTTCAATAAAGATATTTCATCGACTGTCAATATTTTATTTGTTGACGCCATAAAAAAACATCAGTCTGAACAATGAATACAGAATCTATTCTATAGATTCTGTATTCATTGGTCTGAAGTTCAAATAAAATTTTCAGTTAAGGCTAGATATTCGTGCAGTGTAAAACGACCAAAACAAAAATGTACAAAGCCTACTGCTGTAGAATAACAGTAATATTGTTTCAGAAAATATAATTAAAAATTTTAAGAACTGTTATTTTTAAAAACACCAAGCGCGCCCGGAGGTTGTATACGACCCAACTGTGAAAACAAACAACCATACAAAGAAAGACGCAGAACTTGAATCGTCAACTTCTACTAGTTGAGTACTGGCGGTATGCGAAGCTTCCAAAAAGTTTCTAAATTTATGTTATATTTATTATTAATTTGCTTGAACACTATATTTTAGTGTTCCATGTAGTAATAATCCATTATAAAAAACCGAAAGCTGCTTGAAAAACGTAGTAAAACTATTCAGATATAATACTTGTTTGCTGCTTGAGAGTCATTCACTGTGACGTAAAGAAATAGCATTGGAACCGGTGAGCAGAGAAGTACCCCGTTGCTAGGTAACGCGTAGTGTTTTCCTGGTGTATTTAGGGACTGCAAACTCCGCTTGTAGCGCTGCAATACATAGATTACAGACAGCTAAGAGCAGCACAGTTTCCAATGAGCACCGGTCATGTTTCTGGGTTATGTTGTGAATAATTGCAATGATCAGTGCGAAAGCGGAAAGATGTTTTTAGCAATGAAAAGCATGAAGACCGCTTTCAGAAACTCCATGTCCAAATAAAGGTTATCTGCATTGACAGTGCTGACTGAAAAAGACTTAATAATGAACATTCGAGATTTCAACTTAACAACATAGGAACTGAGTTACACAACCTAGTTCCGTTTACAACCACGCTAAAAAAATCCCCGCACTTCTCTCCCGGCTTGGAAAGAGCCTTAGCCTGCGAAACCTAATTCACTGCCGTCAACCGAAACTCTGATTGTTTCGCAGTACACGCTTATCTCGGGTTTATACTACGCTAGACTAATACACCTCTGCCCAGGCACTATTGCCGGTGCATCACGTCGCATCTCCCGTACACAAAAGCTTCATTATTGGTGCGTTCTTTCTCTAGTTTTAATAATGGCATTCTGAGAAATTATGGCCATAATTTCGAGAATAAATACAGGTCGAAAATCGTCATTCGGCAGAACATCGAGGATGACCAACCGCTACACAACTGCACAGCAGCTTACCAACAGCACAAGACACTACAACTTGCTCAGGAGCAAATAGGAGGGTCCGGCCAACTCTCTCACTATTCCTCGCCAGCCTGCGGTCGACCTGGTAAACGCTCGGACTTCTATTTCTCCCCCAGACTACAACAAACCAGAAGGTCACTGATACATTTGTCCACCCGAAAGAAACAATTGGACTTTTTTGAAGTAGCACATTTTATTAAATAATTTATTTTATTTATTAAGTTAGGCCTAAGTATTTTAACTAACTAAAACAACGAACTTGTGTAATTATTTTTAATGAAGCCACATAACCTGAATAAATACTTTAATGTAAAATCTGTGCTTTACACAGTAACCCATTTTGTTAGCTCGTCCGTATGACAATTTGACCTACAACATTCAACCCACAAATTAACAGAACACCAGGCGCCACTGGTGTAAACATAACTGCTTCGGTCAACGACAAACCCACAGAGTGCTTTTAGGGTTCAAATTATTTCCCCAGTGTTTACTAATTTTTTAAACAGAATAGTACGAAAGTATGTCTCAACAATCGTTCAGCATACTTCAGTGGCGCTACCTTCGATTTTTCTGGTAAATGAAGAAGAGCCTTAATATTTATTTTGACATACGCTCTAATTCCTCCATTAAATAAAGGATATACCTGAAACAGGTAAGATGCTTCCAATTCTCTGGTCACCCGTTCTTCCGCTACCGCCTTGACAGATGTCCTTACCGGACATGGTAGCGCGATTTGCTGTGCTAACTTACCTTCTCCTGTCCGTTACACAGTGACATTATATTGGCTGTCAAACCCACATCAGAACTGACAGAGCGCAGCGAAATAAGAATTTAAATTGAACAGGAAAGAGCGAATTTTGTTCAAAACTTGATTTGGGTTTTTTGAAAGTACTTTACAAGTTCAACGTCTAAAATAGCTAAACTAAAACAAATCGTAAACTTTTAACCTTGAATACTTCGAATAACAGTTAGAAACTTACTTGATTTCTGAAATGTAGACAAGTTTTGTTCGTGACTGGTGCAAACAAAAATCGACTTTACGGATGACAGTATCTTCTAATATAAATCTTGTCTTCAATTCGTTTTTCCTTTTCTGCCAACTGCCACTGCCTTCAGTTATAAATTTGGCACACGAACTTGAAATATGCGTTTCCGATTAGAATTGAAACGAAATCAATGACTTTTATCAGTCTCCTTTTTTGATTTTTCACTAATTACTTTTCATTAATATTAGTCTTTCTGAAGCCTAATATTATAATACAAGATCGCTTAAAGTGAATCTATCCAAGAATATAAGTCGCCTATAAAGTAAAAATATCCGCAAAAAGTGGCTGTCAAATATAAACCTTTTAAGGAAGAATTAACCACGAAGCGTGGCTTTTTGAGTACAAAATTCCTTAAAGCCGATGTATTTTTGAAGTTGGACATTCTAATACGGGTTCCCTTAAATTGGATCTACCATTTATATGCTGTTCAATATATAAGATCACATATAAAACAAAAATATCTTCAAAACGTGGCTGGCAAATACAAACCCCCTTAAGGTGGATCTATCCACAAAGCCTACCTGCTGAATATAAGACAAACATTTGCGCAAAACGTCGTTGTCAAACACAAATCCCTTAACGTAGATATACCCACGAAGCTTGGCTGTAGAACACAATATTCCTTTAAATGGATAACTTCTGGAAGTCCGACATTCTAATACAAAACTCCTCGTAAATTTACCCACAAAACAATGCAAGGCCCTTTCGAATGGATATGTCCTAAAAGCCTAGCACGAATACAAGGCCTTACGAAGTGGGCATTACTTTAAATATATTTGGCTGTAAAATATTTGTGCCTTTTACAAAACATTAAATGCAAAATGGGTACAATGAGAAAAAACAGCATTAGCTTCCTCCGGTAAATCGCGAAAACACTACATTAATGCAATTATTTTCTTCAATTTCTAAGGAGCCCAATTTCCAGTATTCTTTCACGTTTTAAAAACTTGCAATATAATTGTTGCCTCTCAATTGCTCAGACTGCTTAGTTTAATAAAAGAATATTATTTTCCGCCTTCGTTCTTCGTTCTTGCAGTTGAAATGAAAGCTGCCTTTTTGTAAATGAGAAGTTATTGATGTTTAAAGGAGACGACATTTAAATTTATTGTTCAATTTCTACATAAAGCGGCGAATATAATAAATATTTTTAATTTGCCTGCGCATGCGTGATAGAGGAAACCCTATCAGCTTTGCAGAGCAACTCTGCTAGCACAAACTCTCTCATGAATCACTCACAAAGTAATAGCAGCTGTCTATCTGACGTGATAGAAGCGAATTTCTAACATTTACTCTTATATCAGTCATTTAAAAAATCTGATAACCAGCATAGAATGTATATTCGAAATACGAAAATAATCCCTGACCGTCAAAATTATTTTTCTTAATTTAACTTATTTAAAACGAATTGATTGTTAATGTATGTAGATTTTAACGCTGATTGCGACGGTAAAACCGCATTTTCAAAAAAAGTGCAAGGTGCAAAACTTATAAAGTGTTCAAGTTTAGAAATGGCTGTTGAATGGGTTTTGCTTGGTAATGAATTTGATCAAGCTCGATTTCGGAACCCAGTTTGAATCAAATCGAACCGAAATTCCAAACGTGAGAGTGATAAAACACACGCGCACGCACACACGCACGCATGCATGCACACTTGAATATATGATCATCTTGACGACAGCTCGTTTTACAATGGAAACGCAAAATTACGTTTTGAGAACGTATATCCACACATTAAAAAAATGAATTTGAACAATATTGAGTCAACTGGAGGGAAATATATTTTGGAAAAAACTTATTTCGGTTTGAAAAGTTATATAATGACAAAAAGCTTCATATTTTCGTGCACAGATGTAACTGGGTTCTCTTCTCTGTTCCAAGTGAGATATTTACTTCTATTGTAGAGCTGAACAACGTTTATCACGGGGTAACAGGCAGACCCATTCACATAAAATTAATGACTGAAAACGTTGCAGAAATGAACGATGGCTTCCAGTTTGGCTAAAATAATTGAAAACAATTTTTTAAAGCTGGAAAACAACATCGTCAACCATTAGTCAAAGTCCGGAGATAAACACACAGCATAGTAACTGGAACACTGGTTGGTGAATGTACGGAATGTGAAATATAATAAAACATAGAAAGAATAGCAGAGTAAAAAGACATGGTGAATATACAGAGTGTGCCGAAATACAGAGCAGAGAGTGGCATGACTGGGAGAATCCTTGGTTATTATACAAAGTGAGTTAAGAGAAATACAGAGCAGAGAGTGAAATAACTGGAAGAACTGTTGGTGAGTATACAGAGTGTTCCAAAACACAGAACACAGAGAATGAGATAACTGGAACACTGGTTGGTGAATGTATGAAATGCGAAACATAATAAAACAGAGAAAGAATGGCAGAGTAAAAAGACATGGTAATTATAAAGAGTGTGCCGAAATATAGAGCAGAGAGTGGGATAACTGGAAAAATTCTCGTTAATTATACAAAGTGAGTTATAATGTATGGAGTTTATAAGTATTGTTAAACTTACTTACAATAATATTTATGTATGGAGTTATAAGTATGTATAATGTATGTGAGTTATGGAATATTAATTCTTCCAGCGTGACCTGGAAGAACAATTGGTTATTATACAGAGTGCGCCAAAATACAGAGCAGAGATAACTGGAAGAATTCTTGCTTATTATACAAAATGAGTTAAGAGAAATATAGAGCCCAGAGTGAAATAACTGGACGACTCGGGGCTCTGTATTGATAAATATATATAGTGCGCCGAAATAGAGAGCAGAGAGTGGAATGACTGGAAGAATTCTTGGTTATTATACAAAGTAAGAGAAATATAGAGCCGAGAGTGAAATAACTGGAAGACTTATTTGTGATTATACAGAGTGTGCAAAAATACAGATCAGACAGTGGGATAACTGGAAACATTCTTGGTTATATACTAATTGAGTTAAGAGAAATATAGAGGCGAGAGTGAAATAACTGGAAGAACTGTTGGTGAATATACAGAGTTTGCCAAAATAAACACGGAAGAAAGATTGGGATGACTGGATTTGGTTTTCATACAAAGTGAGTTACGTGAAATAACTGGAAGAACTATTTGTTATTATACAGAGTGTGCCAAAATACAGATCAAAGAGTAGGATGACTGGAAGACATCCTTGTTTTATATAAAATGAGTTAAGAGAAATATAGAACCGAGAGTGAAATAACTGGATGAACTATTGGTTACTATACAGAGTGTGCCAAAATACAGAATAGAGAGTAGGTTAACTGGAAGACATCTTGGTTATTATACAAACTAAAATGAAATAAATGGAAGAACTGTTTATGATTGTACAGAGTGTGCCAAAATTAACACAGAACAGGCAGTAAAATCAACATAATAAAGTAATTGTTGGGGAATGTACAATGTGTTCCAAAATAACATTAGAGTTGGAGAAGTTAGATACAGATAAATTTTAGCAGTGTATGGAAAATGTACAGTTAGTTTTCTTTAATGTACAGGGACTGCCATGATGAAGATGCAGTTTTTCAGAGAGAATATTAACTGAAAAAAGGACTTGATTAATATATAGCGTTTGTAAAAATTATAAAAGAGAGAAGGATTGTTTTTTATTTCGGGAGTTACTGGCTGTGTAATGTTAGACATTTGTAAAAATTAGTAGATAGTATTTTTAAACGAAGTTTGTAAGTAGGAAAAGTGAAAACTTCATTTCAAATTAAATTTTCATTAGTTTAGTGTTTTTTTAATAGTGCAGGGACGATATACTTTTTTAACTAAATAATTGATTTTATTGTAATATTTTTAACAAGTTTAAAAATTATTCATTGATTAGCAAGTAACTGACTGAATCAAAGTTATATCGACGTTTGAGCGGCAGTTTGGCCGAGTTAGCGCAAGTGCATCGGACTTATCAAAACAAGGTTAATAGGCCACTGAGCTGATAACGAACCGCAAGCAGATTTGTTCTGATTGACCGAAAACACTAAAATTGTGTTAATTATCTACAATTTCTGTAATCTCCGAACCACAGCTTCACTCATTGTAATGAAGCTTACCAAAGCGTAATTTCCGAGAGAACCCGATTTATCACGACCAAACACGAACACATTAACACTATCTCGTGCGCAACGATTCTGCGCATTTTAATTTCCTATTACTTTTTACGCATTCTAAATAGAACTTATTGCATGTGATATTTGTACAAGGCTGGTGAATTGGTTTTCTGAGGGGGTGCAAAATGTAAAACTTTACCAAACCATAAAATGTAATTTTTATTAAACTTTTTTTGCACATAAAAATATATTTTTCCGATACCTAATTACAAAACCTTTTTACGCAACCCGCCCCTCCCTAGCCATCAAGCCTATTAGATAAATATTACAGATTTTGTTAAGAGGTTAACCTGAAAACGTTTATAATTAGAAAGTAAAGCTGTATTAGGTTATAAATAATTGTACACGCAGCTGTCTCGCTCACGGGATGAAATCAAATTGCCAACGATAGTTTTTTTCATCTTTCACTTCTTGAAGATCTGATTTCGAAATTATCATTAAAATCTGTTTTTCAGCACTTCATATTTCCACACTACATTGCATTGAAAATTTCCAAATCGTTTATTATGATGAAGTAAATTCTCAATCATTTATTATGAACTATTAAATTATTAATCGTTTATTATGGACTATTAAATTATTAATAATTTATTATGAACTATTAAATTATTAATCGTTTATTATGAAGTAGTAAATTCTCAATCGTTTATTATGAAATATTAAATTCTCAATTTGTTATTATGAAGTATTGAATCTCCAATCGTTTACTATGACGTAAGAAATTCCCAATAACTTATTGTAAAGTAGGTAATTTCCAATCTTGTATTATTAAATCGATAATTCTCAATCGTTTGTTATGGAGTAGGTAATTCCCAATCGTGTGTTATAAAATAGTAAATTCCCAATCGCATATTAGAAGTAGTAAACTCCCAATTGTTTATTATGAATAATTTCTTGCGAATTAGTGAATTCCCAATCGTTTATCATGAAGTAGAAAATTTCTAATCTTATATTATCAAGTAGATAATTCCCAATCGTTTATTATGAAGTCAATAACACCCAATCGTATGTTATGAAATAGTATTTTCCCATTCGTTTATGTTTATTAAAAGTAGTCAATTCCTAGTTGTTTATTGTGAATCGTTTGTTATGAAGTAGAGAATTCCCAATCGTTTAATACGATATAGTTAATTCCTATTTGTTTATTATGAATAGTTTCTTTATGAAGTAGTAAATTCTCAATCGTTTACTAAGAAGTAGGAAATTTTAAATCGTTTAATATGAAGTAGGAAATTCTCTATCGTTTATTATTTGTACGATTTCAGCCAAGCCAAAAACCTAATCTTATAAAACTTATAATTACAAATATAGTTATAATCTTACATGAATATGTTTGCATACTTCTAGAACAATGAACATTGTTTGCCCATTCTGTAGAAGAAGGAAGCCATTTTGCTTTGTGTCTTTACAGAACGTTAAGGTTTAGTGCCCTGATAATAGGTAGAAAAGTGTTTTTGCAAACAAGTTCAGATGGCCTTGAGGCCGAGTGACAATAAGTTAACTTCACTGATAACACAATTTAACATTATACACTGATAACGAATGTTTACCCAAACAAAAGGTGGGTCTTTTAAACATAGGCTGTGCTCATTATTAACAATGGATTTAAAAGTAACTGTTCTACTTATGGGTTGTTACTTTATTTTTCGTCACTTTGCAGCTGACTGTTGTATTTTCACAAATTTGACTCACAAATTAACGTTGTTGAAAATAATCGCCGCATGCAACTATCTCGCTGATGTCGAAGTGAATTTCCAAAAGTAACTTCCGTTTTTATCTTACTTTTTGAAGTGACTACTTTTTATCGCGGAGTATGGGCGTATGTTTTGCACGGGGAAAGAAATTCAGTATACGTTACGGAGCGCTCTAATTTTTGTTTAGTGATTAATAAAACGTATTTTTGAGGTGAAAACTTGTACGGTAGCGGTTGACAAAACATGGGTATAAACATTTGATTTCGCGTCAATCTTGAATCAGTAATGCATACCTCACAGCACGTATTGCTCTTGTATAAATCTAGACTGGAAGTGACTACTTCCATTCTATTCTACTTCGGTACTTCTAAAGCTTCAGTATCAATTCAAATGAGGTTATGTTGATTGTTTTTGTTATTTTTAAAATGTGTATTTACTAAATTTTTGTAGTTAAATTATTTAATATACATGACCTATACTAATTTTTGAATGCCAGAATCACAAATATTTATTTATTATTATACTTAGATAGTATAAATGTCAAAAGTAGTTTTATAAACTGATTAATTATTAAAGTCGCTTATATAGCCTAAGATACTGAAATTCATAGCCTGTGACAGTTTGAGTTAATTTTTAAGTTGTGTACCTACACACACGCGAAATTTAATACGAAATAAATTTTCAAGACTTGCCCTTTCCTCATGCATCTAAATTTTTATAAAAGTAATTAAATCGTAATAGCGAAAAAGTATTTTTCTGATAATGTAATTTCAACGTTATAATCTGCGCAAATCAACGCCTACATAGAAATTACAAAAATGGACCTTGACCGACGTCAGATGGTTTTCTATCAGCGGAATTTCAAAATTTAATACGCTTGCGCATGCGTATATTAACGCCGATTACTGTTGTGAAATCTAATTTTTTAAAGTTTTAAAATGGAATCGATTTTTTTAACCTAGATTGAATCAAATACATATATAAATACACACGACGTGAAAGCTGACGTCACAAAATAGAATAAGGAAATAACTTTGTTATTTCTGAATGACGCAGTAAAAATTAAACATTGATACATTGTTTTTATTTATTCTCTATTGATGTGTTTAAATGTTAAATATTTAGTCTTGCGTAATTTATGCGTAAAAGAATATATGAAATTTTTTTTTAAAACATAGGCAGTGCGGGACTGGCCGACAGAAGTGACTACTTCTTTTGGCATGCCTGACTGTACTTTTTCACTATTATGATTTAATTATATTTATAAAAATTTAGATGCATGCAGGAAAGGGCAACTCTTGAAAATTTATTTCGTATTAAATTTCGCGTGTGTGTAGGTACACAACATTGATACTATCTAAGTACAATAATAAATGTATTATTTGTGATTATGGCATTCAAAAATTGGTGTAGGTCATATACGTTAAATAATTTAACTACACAAATTTAGAAAACACACATTTTTAAAATAAACAAGAACACTAAACATAACCTCAATTGAAATGATTTAGAAGCTATTGTGCGAAATCCGCTGTTTAGGAGTAGTTACTTCCAGTCTAGATATATACAAAAACAATATATGCTGTGAGGTATGCATTACAAGTTCAAGCGTGACGCGAAAGCAAATATTTATACCCATGTTTTGTCAACCGCGACCATACAAGTTTTCACTTCAAAAATACATTTTTTAATCACTAAACAAAACAAAAAAATAATTTGTTGTAATAATGTTTGTAGTAATAATGTTTGGAATAATAATGTTCACTCGAGTGCGCGTATGGATATGTTAGAGCGTTCCGTTACGACAAATTGAATTTTTCCCCATGCAAAACATACATTCACGGTAAGAAGTAGTCACTTTAATAGTATTAAAAATATCGTGCATTGTTGAACGCAATAATATTACAGAATTCACAACATGTAACAATACAGACATATTTTCCTGGCAAAAATGAACAAAATTTTGAGCAATAAGCGCTACATCATAGTATAGTGTGATAGACTAAACATGCAACGCACAGCATAGTGTGCGTTTCAACGATGTGATAAATAGTGATTCGTGCATTTATCACCAGTAGTAATTCTGACAGCACTTATCTGTCAGTTGGTAATTATCTTATCGATCTCATCAGCCGTCTGTTTCCCGTGCATTAAGAATATTCTTCTTTGACGGTTGAAATTTTCACCCGTACAGAGCCCCGAACGCAAAGGTTAAAACTGGAGGTCTGCCTTTAATATACTCAAGAAATTGCTAACCGGCTTAAACCAGTTCTTTTACGTAAAACAAAATGGGCGTTTGTGTTTAAAGACCTTCAAAAAATGATCCAAAAGCCAGTATCAGCTTTTATTTCAAAATTCCTGGTCTGGATATTAAAAAAATGACCTTTCACAGAAATGTCTAATGGCTTACACACTGTGAGTACGGTTTCGCAATCTTGAGGTGCTTTAGCTGGATTTTTCTTCATCTATCTGCTCTCGGGTTAGATTCCTTCATCCCAATCCAAGATTGAACAAAGTACCAGAAGGCTTTGTGGCTAAGAGGGAGCGGACTTTAGACAACAAGCGACCTCTACTTTTAATCTAGCCTTACCTTAGCATTCGGGGCTTTGGGTGAACATTTCTCAAGCTACTTTGAGGGATGGACAAACCGTCAAACCTTGAGGAACTGGCAAAATTGGACGTGAAGAGTGGAAGAACTGCAACCCATAATCAGTAAATTGCTCCGTAAAATGCAATAGAATAAGTAATTTATGGCTCGAACATCTTAGATCAACAAGGCCGACTACAAATATCTATCAGGCTGTGGCAAATTATCTTCCAATTAGACACAGACTTTCCAGAGTTCAAACTTAGGGGTGAGAAGAAAACCCTTACAGCCACATTATACGAAGACAAATACAGGACGGTTAAGGAAATTGCAGAAAACCAGCTGAAAGGAAAGGAGAGCCTGGCTACCAGGACCTCGGGAAACTCCAGCAGAATGAGTCCTAAAATTCATTGTCGGACCAGTTTACTGCACTAGAATCCAAGAGGCTTAGATCCTTTTATCGCGATGCCTTTAAAGAATTAATCGACGTGATAGATCATTTTCACTTCAGTTAGGTCATAGTAGTATCGAACTGTCCACTACCCAAGCGACTGAGCCACGTCGCGCTACTAAAACACAATTAATTGTTTTTCTTTTCTTACAAAATAAACTGAAGCCTGAACTTCGTTAAAAGTTTTCTTTGTGTAGAACTTAGAACTGCAATCCTATTTGGACCCTCCTCCTCTCCGAAGTAATTGGCTTCCGTGCGGTCAGTAGGCCCAGCATCAGTATGGTTCGATTTCTTTTTTGTACATCCGATTGGTATACCTGATTTTACAAAAATCGCTAATTTTAAATCACCATCACACCACTTCAGCCGAAAAGTTTCACTTTTAACTCAGAATATTATTTTTAAAACCTGATTTTTTTATAAGACTAAAAACTAAAATGCGGTGAATTAAATGTTACAGATAACAATCAAAAGCAGAAACATTATTATCTAATGTTTAATTAGAATAACTTCAGTCAGAGATTTGTAATCTGTAAAAGATATTTAACAAATAACAAAACAGAAAAATAACAGCTATTACTAAATTATTTTTGTTCGCGGATTGAATAACTAAAGAAAATGAAACTGCAAAAACTGAAGATGGACGTGACTCATTCTTAACGGATTGTGTGAATGAGAAAAATGACTCATTACGTAATCTTGTACGATTTATTGCCAAGGCGCCATTTACCGAGACAGAGAAGTAAGTGTCGGCCATTTTGAAATGTATTAAAGTGATTTCAAATGTGCTTCGTTTTAAATAGAATGTGTAAATGAGTCAAATATACCAATTTGCAACTTTGTACATTTGTAGCAAAAACGGTAAAAATATTATAAAACAAAAATAATTATTCGACCATTTTGAAATTTATAAAACTGGTTTCATACGAGACTTGTATTGAACAAAATGTGTTAATGATCAAAAATGAGTCATTTTGCAATCTCATACAACAAATACTTATAGTCAACAAAGAACTAAGTGTTGGCCATTTTGAAATTTATGTGACTCATTTTACAAATTATCTTAAAGAAACAGTGAGCCAATATGCAACACTGTACAACGAACAGCACAGACGCTACTACTACCAAGAAAATAAATAAGTGTCGGCCATTTTGAAATTTATAAGCCTAATTTAAAATGTGGCTAATTTGAAATAAATTGTGTTAGTGACATAAATGAGCTATTTCGCACCATTAGGCTACTTATACTATTACACTACTACTACTACTACTACTACTACTACTACTACTACTACTACTACTACTAAGGAACTATGAACAACAGAAAGTAATGACGCAATTGCAAAAATTTCGCCATTTTGAAATTTTAAAGATTGGTGTCATTTATAGCACATTTTTAAACAGATTATGTTAATAACTGCGTCACGAGAAACATGCAACTAAGTACGATAGATATGCAAGGACGGACTGATAATACAATAAGAGATAATAACTATAACATATAAGAACTGTCAGATTTTTAAGTTTTTCTTATATAAAATAAGAAATAAGAAATTGTTTATCAAAATAATGAACTTACTCTTCATTGTTATACGTTTAAAATAAAGTTATTTAAATAATTCTTAAATGTGCAGGACATTCCCTAGGTAGCAGGACAAATCAAGTAGTAGGCTATGTGCCTACACTCTAGCAGTATTAGTTTGAACTATATTAAATGGGGATGGTTTATTTTATAAAAATACTAACATTACCCGTCGCGGCTTCGCTCACGAAACTTAAACTGTATCAGTAATGTAATAATTTAGAAAAATAAAAAAATATATTAATAAAAGCGAATGATCTAAATCTCTGACGAAGAAAGAAAAGCAAGATCACAACGAATGAAGCAATACTGGGCTACGAGGAAGGCACAGAACATTAAAAAGTGATTGATTTAGTGTACCCCAAAGTTAGGTGAAACAAATAAAGAGAAAAGCGTGATCATCTAAACTTATGATTATTTTACAGTGAATATGAAAAAATATTATAACCTGAATATGTTGTTTTACTGTCTTCAAACGTGTTCCATTCGAATTTAAGAATATCTTATACAAAATATTTTTCTCCAATACAAACATTTATTCCTTTTTTATATTTTTGTTCTTTTAGGGGATGAATTCGGGGGAGGGAAATGTTTAATTACGTGTATCATAATTTGTGTTTTAGAATATTTTGTTTACTTTTAAGAAAAAACAATAAAAAAATATTTTTCTACAATGAAAACACTCTTTTTCTATAATTATACCTCTTTTTTACATTTTAATTCTTTTAGGGAATGAATTAAGAAAAATGTTGAAATATGTGTTTCATAGCATATTTCTAAAATATACTATCAAAAACAAATATTTTTTCAATGCAAAATTGTATACTTTTTTTACATTTTCTACCCCTTCAATCTCTTTAGGTGATGAGTTTTGGGAAATGGTGACCAATATATTTCATTGCTTATATTTAAGCGACCTTACGTTTAAAGAAGGTCAGACGAAAAACATATTTTTTCCAATAAAAATTGCTGTTTCTTATTTTTGCCTCTTTTAGGAATTGAATACTGGATAATCGTTTTTCAGTGCACCCCTACATGTGGTGGTAACCCTGAAAATTCCAAATCATTAGCTATTGTAGTCTTGACCATACGTTGATTATTAAAGTTGGACTGGGTAAGTAGTTTAATTTAGTTAAATCAAATTTTTGCAAAATCCCTCTTAGGGCACCTCGACATTGTTGTAAGAAGGTACCCCGAAAATTTTCAAGTCTTTAGTTATAATAGTCTCAGCTGTATGTTGATTATTAAAGTTGAACTGGGTAAGTAGTTTAACGGCGTTGAAATCAAATTGTTGAAGTGCACCTTGACCTTTCTTAGTGCACCTTGACATTCTTGTAAGAAGGTACCCTGAAAATTTCAAGTCTCTAGCTATAATAGTATTACCTGTATGTTGATTATTAAATTTGGACTGGGGAAGTAGTTTAATGGTGTTAAAATCAATTTTTTGTAAAATTCTTTCTTAGTGCACCTTGGCATTATTGTAAGAGGGTACCCTGAAAATTTCAAATTTTTAGCTATAATAGTCTCGGCTGTACGTTGATTATTAAAGTTGGGCTGGGTAAGTAGTTTAATGGCGTTAAAATCAATTTTTTGCAAAATCCTTTCTTAGTGCAAAATCCTTCCTATATGGTAACATAATTGTAACCTGAAAATTTCAAGCCAAACTACCCTAAAATAGTTTTGGCTATGCATTGATTATGAATCAGTCAGTCAGGACATCTTCTTTTATGTATTAAGATTTAAATATTTTCATTGATTTCCATTAAATTATATATATAGTTTCTAAATATGTTACCAGAAAGCGGTACTAA
The DNA here is from genome assembly GCA_022606455.1 of Callitettix versicolor. NCBI lineage: Eukaryota > Metazoa > Arthropoda > Insecta > Hemiptera > Cercopidae > Callitettix > Callitettix versicolor. Next base: position 43,524,919 of record CM040190.1, on the reverse strand, counting down.
TCAAAGAGTAAGTCTGCACTCAAGCGGAATTATTTTTAACAACATTTGTTTTTTTTTTACTGTCAACATAGTTACCAAGATCACTGGTCAAACTTTGAGTAAATATTCCCGCCAAATCGTGCTGTTTCACTGATAGAAATTTCACGCTAAAAATGAAAAGATATTTCTGGCGGAAAATTTTTCTGTGTATCGGCACAATTTGGCGGGAATTTTAAGACATTAAGCTAAGGCGTATGTGTCTGTTTTCTAGTGGAATTATTAAAAACTAAATAAAAGTAATACATTTAAAAACAGTACAATAATACCTAACACATTAATATTAACACCAGTCTTATGCTGCTACCTGGAAGCAATGAACGCAACTAACACAAACACAATGATTTTAAACAGAATTATTTTGCTATGATTTTAAAAATCATTTCCTGTATAGTGCTGCTATCAACGTTGAATTTAAACACTAATAAAATAAAATTTTCCTCTTTATTTGTTTCTTCCAACTTTGGGGTACACCAAATCAATCACTTTTTAATGTTCTGTGCCTTCCTCGTAGCCCAGTATTGCTTCGATAAAATAAAATAAAGATAAAATAAAATTTTATTAGTAATAATTTTGATGACTGTTGAATAGCCTTCTTTATGCTACTCTCTGGAAGCGATGAGAGGAACTAACAAGAATAAAAATATTCTAACTGAATGGTTTCTAGCATAATTTATTTTTAAACTCATTTTTTGTGTAGCGCTGCTATCTACGTTGAATTTAAACACTACTGTAATAGTATATATATATTTGGTGTTTAACGTCCAACTATTGTGCACACTTGGGCTAATGCAGACGATGGGATGATTCATAGCGTATGAAAATGCCAAGCCCTCGCCGGGAATCAAACCCGGGTCCTCAGGGTGAAAGCCTAGTACGCTATCAACTAGGCCACCGAGGCGGCTGTGTAATAGAATATGTAATAATTGTTGCAATAATAATTTTTTAATAAATCTATCTGTATTACCTACCTGGTAATTTTTACATTACGTTTAACATTGCACAAGTTATCTCAAATTTCACAACCTATGTATGTATTCGTATTTTAAAACATTTTTTATTCAAATCATTACCTCAAAGTATAAAAACATTTTTTTAAATAATTAAATAACATGGAATTTGACGCAGGATTGTCGCTAACAAAAATCACTAAGCCGTTTTCAGTTCAATTATAAATGTAATTATCTCTGTAAAAAATTAAATAGGTTAGGCTTTAACCTATTAAGACATAATATCAAAATATTTTATTCGTTTTTCGCTATGAATTTATTCTGTTGGTTTTTTCTATATCTATCATTTCAAAATTGTCTATTCAAAATGGCGGTAATGATCAGATATTTTTGCAGTGTTTTCTTCATTTACTGCCAAAAACAGCGCTGGTTTATCTATAAACAGCTGGTTTTTTTCAGGCATAAGCCTACATTTTCACAAAATAAAAGTATATTTTTTCAATCACTTAATTATAAAATAAAACACACAACGCTTTTTATTTGTTTGTATTAAAATATTGTATGTTAAATATTTAACTACATTTTAAGATGAGATGACTTGAGAAGAGGATCGGATGAGTTGTACAATGAACAGGCGTCTAGCTGAACGAAGGCTTGCAGATGCCATTAAAACACGAGAAGAAAGGGCAGCAGGTTTTGGTGTAAATGTTTTGGTTTTTTATCACTTGGTCGTTACACTGAAACAGAGAACACAAAATGGTTACTTCAAACTGTTTATATCGCCCAAGTCGCGTCCAATATTATTTAAGTAATCTGGCGCACAAGATTTTACCAGTGATAACCTTAAGTGTTTTTCTTCTTAAAATAAAATATCAAGCAATAAGCTATTCTAACAGTTACAGAGAACATTTTATTTTAAAATCGTGGGAAATCAGAATTCAATAACCACGGCACGCAACTGTCTCGCTGCTTTGTTATACTTCACAATAAAAACATGAAAATTAATGCACTTTCGTAATCAACGAAAACACTACGTTAATTATGACCATTTTCATTGAACATTTGTTAATTTTTTTAGAAAGAATAGTTTGCATAAAGTTTAGAACTTATTTTTGAAACGAAGCTTTTAACATTAGTTTTAACGAGAGGAGAGAATAGGAAAGAAAATGTAACGTAAATAAGGAACGAGCAAACGAATTTCGTCTCTCTATTTCCGTCTCTTTTTCTTCTTCCTTTTCGATAACAATACAGGCGTATTACTTCTTTGGTTTCGGTATTTTTCCTTATTTTAACATGTTGTAACCGTTTATAATACATTCGAAATTATTATAAACGTTTATAATAATTGTTGTTAATTGCTAGTTTTTAACAACATAACCTGAAATGTATAGCCTATCAGCTGTTCAATAAAATCAGCTGATCGTTACGAATTAATATAAAACAACTGATCTTTTACTATAACTACAGTAAATAATATCTAAGCTAGGTTTACGTATTTATTTATTTAAACAAAACAAGATATTTGTAAACATATATTCAGACTAATTATATATTCAGCAAAAATATCGTTAACAAAAGATTCCCTTTTGTCGGTAACTCTCCTAGTTCCACATGTGTACTTTTTATACACGTATACACGATAAACACTCGGCGATCCTACATATTCATACGCAAGCCTACCTTATCACACACACTCTTTATGATGTGTATATTGCATTTTATTACAGTACTGTATATTACATTATTTTTTAAAGTAAACCAATTATACCCGTAAATGTTGTGGATTATTGGTATTCTTATTAAGTTAGTAACATTTTGTGTTAGGCCTGCAATTTTACACCTTCACAGGTAGAATTAAAATTTGTTTACATTTTAAATTTTCAAATACCCATTGAAAATATGAAATTGAACCTGACGCTATTTTACCGATATATATATATATATATATATATATATATATATATATATATATATATATATACAGGATGTTTAGAAAAAAGGTTCCAAGAATTTAGGGCGTGATACTCCAAAAACGCTTCGTTTCTGTCTGGCCGCCATTTTGTTTTTTATAAAAAATAATTTATATCTTGAAAACGGTTCAAGGTACCTTCATGAAATTTGGCACACGTGTACCTATCTGTACCGATGACTGTTTAAAAAAGTACTTAAATTTTATCTTGAAATTTTTAAAAATGGCGGCCGTTAAAATTTTTTAATTGTGAATAACATTTTAATTTTGTATTTTATGAAAATTGTTTCAATTAGGTAAAATATTTTCCATTTCATTACAAACAAAATGCAACTTAATTTTTTTTAATTCGATAAAAAATATCGAAGTTATGACAAAATTTGTGATTTTTCAAATATTTTCATGATTTCTGTAATTATTGTTTTCGTGTTTTTTTACTGTAATATTTTGAAATATTTAAAATAATTGTGGTATATTTTCTGGGCGCCATTAATAAAAAGGTGTCACTTTCTTAAAAATGCAATAACCTTTACTATCCGCCATGTTCCCGTTTTCAAGAGGAGGAAATTACTTCGGGCTCAAATTTCAGTCTATGAAAAGCCAGTAATGGCACTTATACAAATTTTGTCCTAATTTCGTTATTTTTTATCGCACTTTAAAAAATAAAGTTTAATTTTGTTCATAATGAAATGGGCAATATTGTATCTAATCGAAGTAATTTTCATAAAATATATAATAAAAAGGTATTCATAATTAAAAAATTTTAATGGCCACAATTTTGAAAATTTTCAAGATAAAATTTACTTTTTTAAACAGTTGTCGATACAGATACGTATAAGTGCCAAATTTCATTAACCTCCCTTAAACCGTTCGTAAGATATAAATTGTTTCTTGTGAAAAACAAAATGGCGGCCAGACAGAAACGAAGCTTTTTTGGAGTATCACGCCCTGAATTCTTGGAACCTTTTTTCTAAACACCCTGTATATAAACACAATTATAACCTCTCAAAAAGTGATCCAAATATCAGGATCGGCGCATGTTTTATAGTTTCGGGTCTGGGTATTACTATGACAACCGTTTCAATTGGCTAAAAACTCAATAAAATTGTACGATTTTTTAATTTCCAATAGAAATTAACAATCCCGTTTGAAACGTATCGAATACGGAAAATTTAAAAAAGTTGGTTCAATTTGCACATGCGCAGTTCGACTCATCCAACGGACACGTAAGTCAAAGTAAAATTGCCACAAATTGGTTGCTTTACGTAGATTTTTGAACAGAATTATTGATGTATGAAATTATTTTGACAAAATCTGTCGCTCGCGCATGCGCCATTGCCTGTCCACAACCCTCGTTCATTTTAAAATTGTTTTTACGTCAAAAACCTTACTTATAACGTACGTAACACTGGATAATTGGGGGTACAAAAGATAATAAACTAGTATTATTTTAAAAACTTACTAAGGCAATCCATATTTCTTTTTTCTTGTCTCAGTAAGTCAGTAACGACCTGGCAAGAATGGATCAGCTGATTTACGTCGCCTGTACTGTAGCGATGCGAACTAGACTGCGCCAATTACTCTGTAGCGTACGATTTAAGTGCCCCTTTTAAAACGTATTTTTCTTCCTTTAACCCACACAAAAACCTAAAATGTTTGGAGAATTTTGCAAACAAGATTTTGTTGCTTTACAGAAATTAAAAGAAACACAAAATATTTTAAAAAATCGTGAAACCCCGTTTTTTCCGACCCAGGTTAAATTTTTTTTTTTACCTAAAGTAGAGATGTAAAAGTTAGGGGGGTATGAAAACGAGTACTTTTGGCGGCTCGATATAAACACTGGATATCCGTATTACTTCTATTTTCAAATATTAAACCCGTCTCTAGATAAGAAAATATTATCGCTCTTGAGATTTTACTCCGTAACTACCAACAAATATTTTTTTTCTTAAACCTAAAGACCAATTTCGCCAAATTTTATGGTAATCGATCGCGTCGTTTGCGAGTGAAAAGTGCGATACTGACAGAGAGACGGACAAGTGCGTTAACTTGTTCAAGGAATATTAACGATAATCTAGTTCTTAAATAATACAAAAGGATATACGTAGGCGCAAGGTAGGCAATCCAAATACTGTATCTCTAATTGCCTACTTACCCCTGCCACTTAGATATAGTCAACATAAACCTGTCAGTCTTCAAATTTCGTATTTAGAAGGCTTCGAAATCATTATCAGAAAATTTTAATATATCAAATTTATTTACCAGATTATTAATTAAACACAATCAATTGTAATGATGACTAGAGTTGTTCTCCACTAAACAAATATTTCAATTTTAACAACTATTTTATAATAATTTTGTTATTACTTATTATTTATATTCATCGTAAAAGTATAGTGATAAACATAACCTCATTTGAAGTAATATTGAAGTAACAGCTGTGATGGGAAATCAGCTGATTATGTGAAAATTATCTGCACTTGCACCGTCATAGCATAACTCTTTCCTTTGAATATTCAACCTTAATTTTTAAAGAGAATGAGACGAAATGAAATTTTAAAGTTGCCATCATAGTGAAACCCAAACCTGGAGCCTTGAAATAAATGTGTATGTTCACTTCATATAAATAAAACATATTTTTTTATGTTTCTCGTTTTTTGAAAATCGAATTCCATCACCGTAATAAACTTTAAAATCTTCATAAAGTAGCATTTTATACGTAATTGGAAATGCTAACTTATCCACAGTTTAAAACCAATTTTGATGGTAATTTATGCGCATGCCTTCAAACCAGACTACAAGTCTAATTTTAAAACCAATACTTACTCCAAAAGAGCCCGCTTCTAGACATTGTGGTGCGATTGCTTGTACATCTACAATCAACAGCCCCCAGCTGATATAACACAAGCATAACACAAGCAGAGAACACAGCTGATACATTGTTGTCCGACAACAGCTGACTGCAAACTGTAGACGCTGGATCAGAGTAGAGATATTAAATAGCATCTGTTACATTTCCTAACCAAATGTGATATTGTTATTCGTGATTGGTTTGGCTACACTAACGCTATCTAGTGCCTAAAAATATAACAGTAACTAAACATTCGTAATTAATTTATCTTTCCACTCAGCATCGTACGTGATTGGTTATTGAGTAATAGGTTGCTGATTTCGTTAAACGACAATACGTTTCAATATTATTTTTGTAACTTAGGAACTTTTATTAAATTTTTTTTCTTTTTTAAAATTGCATGTTTTAAATTTTTGAATTTCTATTTAGATAATATAGGCTTATAAACTAGTACAATAAGAATTATAAACATACAATAAAGTTAATTCATAGATTTCTGTGAAAACAAAATGGTTATTTATTGCCAGAATGTAAATAAGGTTTTGTAGGTTAGTTGTCATTGTTACAGCAAAATTCCAGAAAAGAGTAGCACGCTAATAACTGAGTAACAGGTTACACGGTAAAATAGTTACTCGATTAGTCACCGAATACAGTTTACAAATCACAGTTGAAAGTAACAGTTAGAACTGTTAGCGTGTCGTCACAACTATAGATTTCTAGATCATAATAGCCTTGGCGCCTTGCGCACAGTCTCGCCTGCCTACGTATTGTCCCTTGACGTATACAAACTTTGTTGATTTTTTAAATTTTAACGTAAATTGTTCACTCAATATAGAATAATTACGTCATTAAGTTTGATACAGAAAGTAATGCGGTGGATAAAAATGATTTATTAAAAAAAACTTATTTCTGTTATTGCACCAAAAATAAAAATCATGTTTCATGTTTTGTCTTCCTTTTTAATTTAATTACGATAATTTGTTCAAAAACACAACAAGTTAACACAGCTAGTTTTTAATAACGTAACCTAAAACTTATTATAGCTACCAGCTGTCCAGTGAAATCAGCTGACCGTTACGAATTAATACAAAACAACTGAACATAGTTAGTTTTTAAAAACATAATCTAAAACGTATTGTAGCCTATCAGCTGTTCAATGAAATCAGCTGATCGTTAGGAATTAATATAAAACAACTGATCTTTTACTATAACTACCAATATAAATTTGTGCACTCGCATCACGCGTAGTGTCCAACATAACAACTAGTCCTAAAACATGATACATAAGTGTGACCTCTGGAATAAAGAATTGAGGCACGCAACTGTATAGCAATCGTGGTATATATATATATATATATATATATATATTGCAGGAGTTTTCGCGGTATATATATAGATACCAGGTAAGTTTGAAATTTAACTATTCTTATGTTTTAATCAAATACGAAATAATTTTGATTCGCTTAAATATTTACTATTAACTATATCATTGTCATGCACGTAGTTACTAATTATTTAACCTTAATGTAATTCACGTTTTTAATGGTTATCTGGGCTTTTCACTCACATTATTGACAGTTTTAAAATATTTTAGGTATATTATGTGGTGTACTTGTAATAACATGGACAAAATTAAAACTAATGTACACACCTACAGTAATCGGTCATTTCCGCTAGAACTACGTTTATGTTTAGAGTAAGCCTAAATAATATATACAATATTTTTTTAATATTTTTGGATCCTCCAAATCCAAATAGTCTATTTTTGAATAAAAATTCCTATTTTTTGACCTCAAGGTCCTCCTTTTTTAAGATTGTTCATAAAAAGCACAAAAATGTAGGCCTATATTTTTTCTTTCAAACAATCAAGTTTATTTTTTGTATACTTGGTTGCCAAAATATATTTTTATAAATAAATTATAAAAATAAATTTTATAGTAATGAATTAATTTAATTCAATTTCAAATTTAAATTGAATGCAATTTAATTTAATTTTATTGTAGTGAATTAATGTGATTTAAAATGAATACCATCAAGTTTTAGCATTTTAGCGCTTTTTGAAACCACAGATGTTTGCTTAGTCTCCAAGTATTTCGAATAAGTTACAAGTATATGTCACGTAGGCCTAAACGTAAAATTACAAAGTTCAGTTGGTAACAAGACAATTAAAATTATTAAGCTAGCCTTGATAAAAAGTAAAAAAATGGCTAACTTAATCTACAAATTTCCTGACAACTGGTTGAACTGAATGTAGGTCATACAATTCGGTAAAACATGGTTCTACAAGTGTTTGAAAATACTTTAAAAAGATCAAACTGGCTCAAAACGATTGCAGGGATGGTAATTAATTAAACTTGTTTTAATTAATGTTTTATTTAATCGTTTAGAGGTATTTGTGTATTATAGTAAACCAAACACTCCTTCAGTATTTTACAAGTCAATGGTTTCTACAGTTTCATTCTTAGTAGTAATACAGTGATTAACTTAGCTAACAATAAAACTCACTTCCTTATTCTTTCATAAAACTTATTACCAAAGACTTGTAATATTAGAAATGACAGTTGGATTGAAAAAGTCGTACGTCGTCGTTTGTAGATACATCACGCCGAGTCATACTAAATAAATACGATGTACGCCAACATTTTTCGTTATACGCAGCTTATAAAATATCTTGTAAAGAATTTGTAGCATACATTTCTATACACTTTTTACAGTTTTAAAAATGTCGCTACATAAGTTATTTAAAAAGTTATTAACAAATTATTATTTAAATTGTTACACAAAAATGTGCAGTTTGAAACTAATTGAAAATTCAGTTTTACCCAATTGTATAGCCCCGCATTCAGTACAAATACAATTATTTATTACATTTATTTTTATTTCATTAATTCAAACAAGTTTTTAACTAGCCCAGTTCATTCAAAATTGGTATAGAATCTGAATGTTCTAAACATTCAATAGATTAAATGAAAGTATAGCCTAAACAATACCCAAAATAATAAAAGTAAAATTGATATGGCCTGATATTCATATATCTGTAAAAAATCTTTTCTAAGTAGTTTTAAATTTTATCATTTCTGTTAAATTTATACCTTTATTTTTTAATCATTTCACGAGAGAAATTACATTCCCTGATCTAGTTTTTTTTAGAAAACTTCGCCTAGGCTACTACTGCCTAAAAAGTAACTTTAAATGGATTGCAACGTAGGATTTTACAGATATGAATATGTTTTAAGGTTAACTATTAAGAAAAAATCAGAGTTTTTTTATAAGTTTTGTAGCAATATTTTGTTTGACTATTAAAAAGTAAGAAAGTCTGATTTTTTTGTATACCAGCAATTAACTCGTTAAGACCATTGTTACCGAATCACATTGTTTCACTCTTTGTGTATATAGGAGTTTTATTTCTTGTTTTAAAAATATAATATTGGTTGTAACATATCAAATTATTATTTAAAAAAACAACCAAGACGCACATATTGCATTTATTGGCCTCGCTTTAATTTCGCGATGCTTGTGTGTTTGCGAGTGGTAACACATTAGGCCTACTATGACATAAATATACCTAAGGACAAAAATTATAATTTTAAGAAAATGATTGGTCATAATAACAATAATGATATTATCCATTTGTTATAATTAGAATCTATTACTAATGAGTGATTAGTCAATGTAGGCCGTTACACGGATATCACTGACATGTTTCGGCACACGTATCGTATGTGTTTGTGTACGTATGAATGCCAGTATGTGATTGATGCAGCACCTTTCCTACTTCCTGCGATTCTGCGAAGCCGCACAACGCGATAGTAGCTGGCTTCAGCATTTCTTAAAGTGTAATGGCTTTAGGTTGCGTTTGTGCCGATAAGGACATTCAGAAATGCTCTAAATAAGCACAGCTCGGACTCTTGATATCAATAAATACTCTTGTTAAGCAACAAGTTTTAGGAGAGATAATATTTTTGGCATCTTATAAAAACATATCAGCATGAAGATTTTTTTTTCATTAAGATGGTAGACAGTAAGATTTATGAGACTAATGAGACAACTGTAATTTTCTTTCTTAAAGGTGCAGAACTTCTTGCAGATTGCCGTCGGAGAAATAAAAGTGGATTTTCTATTTCAACTATGTCTGTAGTGCAACAAACCCTTTCTGGAGGCCCATCTAAATTACTATGTGAAGTAAGTGAAATTTATTTGTTTGCTTATTTAAAAAAACTAATTTGAAAGGTTTAGCACTAATGTTACTGAACAGCAAAGAATGTTGTTTTAAAGTTGATGCCGAAATCTTTTACTATTCAATTCAAAAGTTCAATTATCCTGCCCTCATACTCTATCCTAGTCTATCCTAGAAAAACAATAAAATTGTTTCTTAATATTACTTAATAATAATGTTTTAAAAAAATTATTTGAAATATATTATTTTTTTTATTAATTTTAAAAATATTTTTAATAAAGTATATTTAAGAATTTCGGTAATTTCCTAATGAAATTCTTTTTTTGTTTCAAACAGGTTCAGTGTCAAACTCCAAAGCCTGCAGTATTTCGCTAAATTATCAATCATAGCCTGCAATACTCCCGGATGATCCGCTATCACAATCATATCTCATCTGCATAAACATCTTATTTTAACACCTGCTACAAGAACACCTCCTTCCAAAAGCTTCAAAAATGTATGCCATTCAAATATAAGGGAAAAAATCAGAGGAGTTAATACATATCCCTGTTCTAAAACTGTTTGTCAGGTCCACACTCTGGTCTCGGTATCCATATATAGACTACAGTCTTCAAGACTTCTAGAAATTTGTTACAAACACCCGTAGAATAAAGTTTATAGTACACATATTGTCTGACTGGAGAGTTAAACGCCACCTTGAAGTCCACAAACAACAGTAAAGTTTTCACCTTTTTCTTTTACCTTCAACCTAATAATATTTGTAAGACTGAAAATGTTATCACAAGTACTATAACCCTTCCTAAAACCAGCCTGAAATTCGGTTAGTACTTCATTATTCAAAACCCATTCCTCCAGTCTCTTAAGCAGCATCCTCGTGAACAATTTAGAAAACGCAGTCAGCAAAGGAATTCCTCTGCAGTTACTTACACCATTTAAATTCCTTTTCTTAAAAAGTGGAAAAATTATTGATTTTGAAAAGCTCCTTGGTACATTTCATGTATTGATGTACTGAACTATTATTTTATTTTATTGTCTCATTTTGTACGTCAATTTATAATATATTTTGTTTTATTTAATATTTGTTTCAAGTTATTTGTACTAATAAAGTTGTTTAAGATTAAATTTGAATTTATTGAATTATTTTTCATTTGAAATATTTCTTCTTAATCTCGGGTTACTGGTTCGTTGGCGTTTTTAAATTTAGGTTTACTATTGAGATGGGTTCATATGGCCAACAGCAAAACTCGCATGTACGGTCATAGGATTTAAAAAAAAACTTTTAAGCCAGAGGTTAATAATAGTAATAAACTTTCTATTATTACTGACCAACAGCTGAATCAGCATATACGATCGGAAAAAATAATTTGAGTAAAAATCTATATTAAGTAATATATTCAGTAATCAATAGCTATTGATTATATCAGTGATTGACAATATATCAGTGATCAATAGCTAAATAAGCATGTACGATTGGAGAAATTAATTTGTGTCAGATTCGATTTTATTTACCAACAGCTAAAACAGCATATACGGTCGGAAGGTAACCAAGAGCTAAATCAGGATATATGGTTAAGCTATTATCAAATTTATTATTAATACTGACTAACAGTGATAATTCAAGGCTATTGGTCAAAAGAGATAATTCAAGCATATATAATTCAAACAACTGTATATGTAACTTTTGCAAATAGTGTATAAACATTACCACTAGCACTAAGAATAAGTTTTAAATAATAATTTTTTTAAATGTTCATAGTACTAAATATTTAGGTGTTTTCTTTAATAGATATAAGAAATGGACGGATCATATAATTAATTTATGTAATAGAACTAAGTATTTGGCATATGTGTTTGTTAAATTAAAAAAGATTATGTCAAGTAAAACTATATTAAAATATATTATGGGCTTTTCAACAGTATTGCCACATACAGTATAATAGGCTGGGAGCATATTATAATTCTCCTTGCCATTACATAATTTACAAAAAAGGATGTTAAAAATAATAAGTAATGATGCTGAATTTCAAAAACATATACTAAACGTAAATCAGAGTTATATTTTGACAGCGTTGTTAAGAAATTATTATAATTTAAGCAAGGAATTTATAAATAGTAACAGTATTACAAGGCATAAGCCTATACAAATACCTACTGTATATAAAGAACCTGGTAAAAAAAGAATATAAACACAGCTATTATGTATTTTAATAGACTAACAAATGACCTAAAAGCTATTTCAATGTAAGTAAGGACACACTAAAAATAAATTGAAAAAAATGGCTGCTTCCAAATGCATCGTTACCATAGTCATTAATTGGAAAGAATTATATAGATATATTGAAATAAGTTATTGGTTGTGGTTTCTAAGGTAATGTACGTCTTGGAATTTGGTTTGGATTTAGTTTTTTGGTTTCAGTTTTAAGATAAACTATGTATGATTGTTTTGTATTAAACTGTGCCGTGCCGTATACAGGTAATTTATTACCTTCTATGGGAAATTTGTACCAGTAAATAAATAAATAATAGGAAAAAATATACGACCATAGACAAATTGTTATTAAGCCAACAGGGATAATTCAAGCATTTGCATCTATATTTAATTTACCAAAGTTATTTTTTTCCAGCTGTCACATTTCTATTAAAAAAATGAAGACACTCTTTTCAATTAAGATATACAATGTATTAACACACTTGTATTTATGAACTTTACTTTCCAGCACTGGTTTTATAGTTTAGGCTTGTAGATTGAATGTAATAATTAACATCATAATTTTTATATGATTTAATTCTTATATGTTTGTTATATGCTGTAAGGACGTTTCAAGAGCTTTTATAACTATCACATAGATACATTACTTTTCCCGTTTAAATCAATTTACTAAAAATATACCAGTTCATAGATAAACTACTTCTTACGCTAGATTTTCAATGTACTAGAACACAGCTGTTCAATAATTCTTTATAGGATAGATCCATTTTAGTTTAATTTCTGAATATATTTGTTGACGGAAGGAAATGAGGTCTATATTTTAACTCGATGATCTTGCTTTTGGTTTGTTTGTTTGTTACGTGATTACTCTTGAACACTTTGTCCGATTTTTACGAAATTTGGTAAAAACGTATATGACATGAAGGGCATTTGCTGATTAGTTTTTGGACTCCCTTGGTACACCAGGGTCCCATGGAGGTCATTTTTGCAATTTTCGTAAATTATTTTTATCTTCTTAACAAATAATCGTTGAGCTTTGAAATTAAGTACTTGAGTAAAATATGAGCCACTACATACATAAAAAATTTAAGTCCCAAAATTGCACAACGGCTGCTTGATAACCCAAATTATGGGCCGGAAAATATTTTTCTTTTCTTTGAAACTTATCAAGTGGGGTATAAAACGAAAGGTCTTGATTAATACAATCCAAATTTAACAAATGTTAGCTCCTTGAAGCGCTAAATGCCCCATGACTAATATTTTTGTATTTTCTTTAACTTTTTCATCTTTTCAATAATTAGTTAGCATTGAAATTCAAATAAATTAGAGATTTGGTGCCTCTAGAGTGCAGGAGACCCATTAGGACAGTTTTTGTTTTTATATTTTTTAAATCTTTTTACAAAGCTTTGTTAAGCTTTGAATTTTTTACTTCAGTAAAATATCAATTACTACACATTTTTAAAAATTCAAGGTTCATAAATGTAAGATTTCATTTTAGCGGCCCAAAATATAGGTTGAAATTTTTAAAATTGAAATCAATCAATTAGGTCTCAAACCAAAGATCTTGATTAGTACATTCCAAATTTAAAAACTTCAGTCCCATGAGCCGCATGATGACGGTCAGTAATATTTTGGACTCCTTAACGTGTCAGGGACATGTGACAACATTTTTGCATTTTCGTAATTTTTGTTATTATTTTTTTTTTAAAAAAGTTGTTAGGCTTTGAAATTCATTACTTGAGTAAAATATGAGTCAATATGCATTAAAAAAAATTGAAGGCTCAAAAATGCACGATGGCTGCTTGGCGGTCCAGTATATGGGCCAGGATATATTTTTTTATTTGAAACCTATTAAATGGGGTATCAAGCGAAAGGTTTTCATGAAGGTATTTTAAATCTGACAATTTTAATAACTTTAGGTAATTTTTTAATGTCTTGAAAAACAATAAAAGTCGATGTTGTTTACATAACAACACAACTAATGTTTGTGTTTTGACGCATACTGATTGAGGCCTACAGTTCACAGAACTACCAATGAACTGAATACCATGTCACAAAATACAAGTATATTGCTATATATTGAATATGTTTTTGTGTTTTAATTAATCGTTTATTTTCATTTATTATAAATATTTCTAGTTATAGGTTACTGCAATACCTAGCAAATGCCTGCAAATATTGCAAATTAGGTTTACTAATTAAATACTAAATAAATAATTAAATAAATAATTTAATTTATTTAAATAATTTAAATAATAATTTTAATTAAATACTAATTAATACATGCAGGTTATTAACCTATTTTTGGTAACAAGTTCGGCTTCATTTATTACTTTCCAATTTTGATTTATATTAGGTCTATAGTTATTTTATCCAAATAGTTATTTTATCTATTTCAATTTACCTTCAAATATTATCAAATGTTATTAATTTATCTATTTTCTTCAACAACTAGCCTGTAACTGAGTAATATCAATAGCCTAGTTTATTTTAAATCAATTTCAAAAAGACTTTTGTAAATATCATTACATTACGTATGTTTATAGATAGATAGATAGATATATAGATAGATAGATAGATAGATAGATATATAGATATATATAGATAGATAGATAGATAGATAGATAGATAGATATAGATATATAGATATTCAACTAACAACCACTCAAAAAGTAGTTAGAATCGCTACACATTCTCCAAAGGAAATTCACTGTGAACCATAAATCATACTTTTTAACAGAAATATTGTTACGGTTAAATATTTCAGTAACATTGATTGAATAATATTTTTACATTAGTTGATTGTATTTTACCATAAACAGCTGATTTCTCGCAACAGCTGTTCCTTCGAAAATAATTTTTTCGACTGAGGTTTCTTTATTGCCACTATTTAACATAACCGGAAATTATAACAAACAACATTAGTAGTTGTTTTTTGTTTATTAGCAGAATACCTGTATTTCGTTTCGTTAAATCGTTAACGTAAAAAAAATGATGAGGTTCTGTTGAACTGAAAAGCAAAATGGAATGATTTGTGTATACCATAGATTGATCTATAACATAGTAATTCAGGCAGATCATAGAGGGCGCTGTAAACTTCAGCCGGCCTGCCCATATACAGGCATTGTAATTAATGAGATAATTAAGTAATTATTTCTTAGATTTGACCACTTCAATTTTAAAAAACCTGACGCAGATCTAAATTAATGACAACCCATGCCGTTTAGATTTCTGTTCCGTACTGTTTTATAGACACAGTATTGAAATATTTATTATTTTTTTAAATACAAACAACTTAAACGGTTATTAACAGATTTCACATTTAAAAATGAGCTATTCACCCAAACACTAGACCTTGAAATGAGCGCCGATCATGATCTCTAAAGTTCATGATCTCGATTTGAATAGGTTGTACAAGTTCGTTAATCAGCAAAATTCGTTCAATCGTATCGAAAATAGCAGCCGTTTCAAACAATTAAAAATTCAAAATGGGTTTGTCTTAAGTATTTTTCAGAACCTGAATTCGTCGAAAACTGCGTAAATTATCATTATGAATTCGAAAAATAAGTTTTCAGAGCATTTTGAAAGTTCAAAATGTCAATATAAGATTATAAGTCAGGGTTTCAAACAGTGGGTAAGATAAAAAAATACGACTATACAAGGTGATACAGCGTTATTAAGCCCGTACACAATGAATAGGCGATCAAAGGTTTAATGGCGACACGGTAACGTTTTTATACGAAAAAAATCAATCATCAAGCACTTTTCACGATGACAAAACGTTCTATATACTTCGTATTGTGTGAAAGCGATTTTCGCAGACAAATACTACGGTTATAACTTTCCTATTGTAGGTTAGTTTTGACGCAGTGAAATAAAACATTTTCTTTTGTCTATAAAACTAACTCAAGGCCCAACCAGCGCGACGAGATAACAATGTTTGTCTTCTTGTTTTTACATTGCACACGTTAACCGAGTACAAGGCATCTTGAATATTTCATACTTATTTTTATATTCAGAAATGCCCATTTTTAGCCAGTTACCATTGAAAACTGAGTTATTAAAGCTCCATCATGGTACGACTCAGACCCGGGACTATATATATATATATATATATATATATATATATATATATATATATATATATATATATATACACAATACCATAATAAAGTAATAGTAAATTATTACAACAGGTAATAATAAGGATGATTTACCAGTACTAATTAATAAATATTATATAATTTTAACATAATTAAAATTTATAGCTGACATAACTATTTTTAATATAATTATAATTAAAAATAATAACTAAACATTTGTAGAGATCTATTTTTTTAATTTTTTCATTACCTGATTGGTATTTTTAATATTTTTAGTACTTTAGGAAGACGATTATAAAAGACTATATATATATATATATATATATATATATATATATATATATATATGTGTGTGTGTGTGTGTGTGTGTGTATATATATACACACACATATATGTGTGTGTGTATGTGTTTATGTGTGCCCGCGCGAGCGAGCGCATGCATTAATAATATCTTAACAACACACACACGCGCGCGCGCACGCTCACACACACACAAACACACACACACACACACTATCCCTAAAAAAGGTATACTGTTTTCATTGCATATTCATCAGTGCATTTTCTTGACACTTTACAAACTTTTTAATAAAATTACCAAAAACGTTGTTTGAAAATTTTAACGTACTGATATTTTAGAAACAAAATGGCGGCGTATAACTCTATACTTGTTTGCCCTTTTCTAATCTAACCTAACCTAACTTATCCGTACCATGATCTAACCTAAATTCTTTTTATATTATTCTTCTTTTCTGCTAGGATTATTGTCACTATGTTCAGTAAAATGATCTGCCTTCCCTATCCTCGTCAATTCTACTTTTGTTGACGTGTTTCGGTGAATCTCCATTTTCAAAAACTATATCTATACTGGTCCTAAGACCAGATGAAGGATCTCCGAAACGCGTCAACGAAAGTACAATTGACGAAGCTAGGGAAGGCAGATCATTATACTGAACATAATGATCTAACCTAACCTACCGATTTAAATAACCGTTGAACCGCAGCTGGAGTGAAACAGCTGTTTTTTTTTTGCCACTAATTTGTTTTTATAAACACCATTGTGTTGAAATTTTTAAACAAAATGTTTGGTAACTTTAATAAATCAACTTTAATATGAACAGTTTAACTTGAATATGGATGTATATATATATATATATATATATATATATATATATATATATATATATGTGTGTGTGTGTGTGTGTGTGTGTGTGTGATAATTTCAAGGTGTTTTATATAGGAACATGGTGTTTTACCGTGATGGCCGCTCCAATGGTTTCCAACAGAAATGGCCGCCAAGTTTAAATGGATTAACTAATTGGATATCCTCTAAGCTATTACCAAAAATCAATTTTTTTTAGTTATAAACCAAATTAATCTCTTCTTTAATTTTTTTTTTTAGTAAACCAAATATTTTCCAGAAAAGTTATTGACAAAAAGTGTTATACCTAAATGGCGGAATAAATTTCATCAAAATCGTTACATCCGGTTTCCAGAAATTCACCTTTGTAGGGTCTCCTTCAACAGAAAAGTGATTGAAAACATAAATTCAGAAATATAAAACCGGAATCCTAAATAGAGCATAAACTGCAGCAATTAACTAGATTTTATTACACTTTGTATAATAACGAGAAACGAAACAAATGATTTACTACTTTAATAGAGAAGTCAGCTGTAACAGGCCTAACCTATTCCGATAAGGGAACTAGACTAGACAAAGGATCTGAGCAAGCTTATAAGCGTTCCACTCTGCACCACTGCAATCACAGGCTACCGATCAGTGCACACAACATGGCTCTGTTACGTATATTGTTCGCACTCAGTATGCTGTGCCTCTGGGCCTCTGCTGTGACCATTACATGCATACCTGCCGGCGAGGCTGGAGTAAGTATTATATAAAGCTGTTATTTAACTATACACAAAGTGACCACATAGAATATATCTCTCATTAACTTTGCTTTAACCAGGCTAAGATAAAAACCGATGTATCACTTTGGAATGTTTCTGTAAGGAGTGAGTCACTAAACATTTGCAACCCTAAAAATTAAAAAAAGAAGTTTAAACATATTCGCGAACAACACTGTAAAATAATTTGTTTTGCTGACGCTTTAGAAGCGAATTTCCAAATAATTTCATTTGTCTTGACTCTTTTTTCTAAACTTCTAATTTTACCATTATTATGATCTGCTTATATTTGACATTCTAAGCTCTCAAAATGCATTGAAAATATAAAAATGGACCATGACCGTCGTAAAATTAAATTTTATTGAATTCAACGGGTTTCGAAAATTAGAAATGAAAATTACGAGCGGTTTCTAACGCCTATTACAATTGTGAAATCGAATTTTCAAAAGCGTTTCGGGCAAAAAGATTTAAATTTTTTTTAAATTTTTAATGACCGCCATTTTGAAACGGTTGAAAGAATTTCGCTGGTTAACGCACTTTTGCAAAGGTTTAAACAAATGTAATCAAAATTGTCAACGTTAACTTGCTAGAAAACATACACACACACACATTCATCCATATTTCAATATCTTTTTCACATCACCATAACTTCTATATTCGACGTATAGTCACAGTATACAAATTTTGTTACACTATAACATTTTTTTTCAGGACCTAGAAATTATTTCTCGATCTGTTTATCTAATTAATTATTGCTCAATTAGGATTACTAATTTATTATTTAAATTTTCAACTCCCTAGGTTATGTAAACGTTAAAAAACATATTTTTGTAATATTTACTTTAAGACTTATTTACGTCTTCGGGGGTTGAATTTTCAACCCTTTTATTACGTCCCTAGGTTATAAAATATCTGCAGAAAGTTTAAATACCCTAAGGTCCTTAGTTTAGGCGTAATGTTTACAACAGGTAACGCATTTATAAATGTAAATTTATATTGTTTTTGGTCATTTCTGACTCTAACTGACACAAAGAGTTTCGTACTTTCATCGGTGCTACAAACTTCTAACTAAAAGCACCTTATTAGCAAATTCAAATTTTTAAAATGATCTATTTGAGCGGGTATCGTGTTAGACCCAGACCCGGGACGTTTGAAACCTAACCCGGCACTGACCGTAACCTCTAGATCACTTTTTAAGCGAAATCAATTCAACGGTTTCAAAATGGCAGCCATTTAAATTTTTCAATTTACGACTATTTTGCCTTAAATTGTTTTTAAAATCCGATTTCATCATCGTAAACAGTGTTTAAAACTGCATAAATTAAAATTTTGAATTTTTAAAAACCAAAAAAAAATTTTTAACGGCGATCAGGGTTCATTTTCGTTTTTTTCATTGTAATTCAAAAGATTTTAATGCTAATATATGCAGAGTTGAATATGTAGGTGAATATGACGGCGAAATCATAATTTCAAAAAAGATAAGATAAATACTTTTAGAAAGTCGCTTCTGTTACGTCAGCAAGACAGCTGCGTGCCGTTATTATATTCTAACCTACTACGCTATTACGTCATAACAAAAATGAAGAAAAGAATAAAATAAAAAGAGAAATTTTACCTTAGCTCTACCTAACCAAAAATTGGATAAGAACTCCACGTTTCAATCGACGTCATCAGGTCCTTGAATCTGGAACAAAAATCAGGTTACTTTTAAAAACAAATATTTACGGACGTTAAAGATATATGTATTTAAGGGACAACTGTATACAGTATTCATATATATAACAAAAATTAACATTAAATGGCATTGCCTTGACTGTATGTACACTATATGTAGATTTAAAAAAGATTCGAGTCTTGTATAAACAATTTATTCAAACGAAATGGCGGATTTACTAGATCACGGCTAACTAGTAACTAACCACGGCTAACTAGATCACTTGGGGGATCTTAAACACAAATATTGTGCTTTAATTTTTTTTATGAAATTGATAAAACAATAAATTACATTGTTAATACCCACATAATTCTTTCGTAAGAACACACAAATCTAGGACTAAATTACTTTATACATTAAAAATCACAAATTCTAATACGCAAAGAAAATATAATCTTATGGCTAAACGGAAATTAATGTTTGTCGAAACAGCTGATTTCACAACGCAGCTGTTTCTTTGATAATATTCCACTATATTTAAACCGAGGTTATGATTGATTGCGAATGTTTACAATGAATATACTTTTCCATATTTATAAAATCAGTAGTGTGTATGTTTGACAGGAATAGGAATGTAAACTACTTATTGGATTTTCATAAAATTTTACATACGTACAGTTTAGATATTGGATAAGAGAATTTCAGTTGGAAATCGAGCTACTGGAGCAGACATCATGGTAAGTGCCAGACTTGAAACTATGAAATGAGCACAAATCCTCATCTGTAAAACACTTTTAAGGGGGTTCTAAACACGCGTGTGTGCGTGTGTTTTCGATTGAATTCATTATGTTAAAAAATTGATTTCATTAATAGGCTGAACAGTAAAATTCGTTTAACAGTTTCAAAATGACAACCATTTAAACTACATACATTTTTGTCTTGCATTTTTTAAAAATCTGATTTCACCGTCGTAATAAGCGTCACAAACTGCATTGACTTTTTGATTTTCCAAAATCCGATGAAACTATAAATTTAATTATCATATTTTCAATGCAATTTGAAAATTTGAAATTTTAATATAAAGAGATCCGAGTGCTGATTATAATGGTGAAAGAAAAGTTTTAAAAAGAGGTTAACATAAAGAAAACTAATTTTGGAAATTCGCTACTATCACGCCAGACAGATGCGTGCCGCGAATATTACGCAATTCCAATCGCCAAATTAAAGTAGAAATTGTTCAACTATTGCAATGTTTTAAGCTCTCGTACATTATTAGTTCTTTTTGTCTATTAGGCTATTTGTTCTTGACTCTACCTGTCCGTTATATTCTGGCCCACGAAAGAAAACACCAGACTTTAAGACGTTATAACGTTCCAATCGGTTGTTGTACAGACATTGCTTAATTAAACCAAATTAAAGCGTGTTCTTTTGTCTATAAATCTCTGTTAATTCCGTTAATATATTTTCAAACGTCAATTTTGTATTTCAATAAATTTACCGAAAAAGACGATTTTCACGCAATTTTTCCACTGCTAGCTACTCTGAAGGTTAACAATGAGTTAACTTTGTTAATTCTTAATCCACAACAATGTTGTTCAAGTATGTTGTGGTGCAGACATTTTGCAAACGTTTGACAAACATTGAAATTATAATGAATTTTATTTAAGTACTCATTTTGTTATCAGTAACTTTATTGAAATAATTCTTTAACGTCCGTACTTTTAAAACAGTATTATCATAGTTCAATCAGATTTATAATTGTGTTTAATGAGTAAACGTAACTAAAATGAAATTTCAGTTAAATCCTATTAACACTTGCCGTTGTGTTGTCAATGTACTGTCGGGTGACTCACGCTATAGACCTACAGAGCGTTGCAACCGTTCCACTTTAATTTTATTTACGACTTCAGAGGTCTATAGTGCGTGCCACGTGACTACACTCGGCATTACGTATTCAGATTAATAGAAAATTTTCGTTTAATTCATTAAAAATAATTATAAATTTTACTGAACGAAAGTCTTTATAATACTGTTGTAAAATTACAGACGTCTGTTAAAGTATTATTTGAATAAAGTTACCGGTAACAAAATGAGCACTTTTTTAAAAGAAATTCATCGTGATTTAAATTTTTGTCAAATTCAGCAGAAACATTAACAAATGTCCACACGTAACGTACTTGAACAGTATTGTTGTGGAGTAAAAATTAACAAAGTTATAAACCTTCAAAGCAGATAGCAGAGAAAAACCGCGTAAAATCTTGTTTTTCGGTAGATTTACTGAAATATAAAATTGAAGTTTGAATATATATTAACGGAATTATCATAGCTTTATAGAAATAAGAATGCGGTTTAATTTGGTGTATCTGAAATGTCTGTACAATAACCGATTGGAACGTTATAACGTCCTAAACTCGGGTGTTTTCTTTCGTGAGCCAGGCTTCAGATATATCGAAATATGTAAACCGTCATTTTCTTTACAAAACATATGGAAGATTAGGTTAATTTTGTAACTCTTTTCGACATTTTAAATACAGGAGAAATTCAGATTTTCAATAGGAAATTTTCACATGACAACCAATTAAAAACGAAAAATTTTCAGTTCATATCCACCACGGCCATCTGTATACGAGAATTGTTTTGTTTGTTATTTGACGCGGATAACCTAAAACATGCTTTCTGTATTTGTTTCAGTGCGGCAAAGTCAAGACTCACTCTGTGTTCCAGTACAGTGCAATGTGTTGTTCTGGGTCGACTTGTAACGAAGGGGTGTGCCAACTTGCACCCGTCAAAGAATCACAGACATGGGACTGGAGATACTAATGTATTCGTTCTACATACAGTAATAGACTAAATAAAAATATCTGTCATTGTTTGTTTTATTGGAGAGTTTTTATTTTAACAGTTAAATATTCAAACAGTTAAGTAACCTTAACTCAAAAAGAATACACGGTTAAATCATTTTAAGTTGTAAAGAACTTGTTTAAAATATTTTTTTAATAATTATTACGCCGAGGGATGGTTTTTGAGGGTTGAAATTTTGTGACACATCATAAATCATGTTCGAAAATTATCAAAAGACCGTCAATTAACTCTTTTAAATATTATTTCAATCAATTAAAAACTAGAATCTACAGTTATATAATGTTTTGCAATAAGGGGTAGTTTTTATCCTTAAAAATTAAAAAACAACCCCATGCACAGGGTAGCTTTGAAGTAGATGGCAAATAGAAGTTAAATCCACATTTTCATGAAAATCCGTGTTGATTAAAAAAATATACGGTAATGCCGTATTTTACCGTCAACAACTGGATTATTTCACTGAAAAAGGCGCCCATCATGGTAAGACCCACACCCGGTACTAATCTGATGAGTGCCGATAACTGTTCAGTTTTTTAGAGGTCGTTAATATTATACAATATGCAGCGTTAGTACTACATATTAGGTTTGGTTGGTGTGGATCTTATGATGTCTTGAATCCTCCGAGGACAGCCATAAACACACAGATCGAGAGCCAGCTTTTATGAACGCTAATACTAAACCAAAAACTAAATAAATTCGACAAACATTAAATACCTTTTAGAGATCGTGCGATCACTGGTATAAAATGAAGGTAACACTATCACATTGAAGCAAATCGAGGAGGTCACTACACTGAGGGGTTTACCGAAACCCTAAATGTGAAGGTTCGACTCCTAGAAAGGCTAGCTGAAATCTTCTGATTCCGCAATATTATCAAAAGCAATGGCCCACGAAGAACACTTTGCTTAATTGTAAAAGCCATTTTGTAAATAACTAATCCTATAAAATGACTCACGAAAAGTTAGGTTATGTTTTTGTTCCATTAAAAAAGTAACTTAGCTGCCCAACAACCTGATTTAATACTGCAGTACAGTGATATTTTTAAGAGGGACTGATTTATTTATTTTTGCTGCCATTTTGTTTCTACAAACAAACATCAGTCAGATGCAATTCTCACATACTATATCTGGTACCTTCTTTAAAAAATATGTATAGTTTCAAAATGAACAATGGAGAAATGAGAAAATAATGGAGGATCAAATGTGTAAACCTCTCGTGGGGGAGTTTATATATATATATATATATATATATATATATATATATATATATATATATATATATATATATATAATTATAATAACCCATATAATAACAAGTAGTTTGACCTCAGATTTGGAGAGAGAAACGCCTCGAATATTCCAAAGATGCAACGAACAATGTTTTTCCTAGCTGCGACACATCTGCGTGCCGATTATTTTTGCACTAGAACTTGAAAAACCGAATTATCTTGACGTCACAGAACTTTCTCCGCACTAAAATGTTTTTTTTACCGAAACACAAACAACGATAACGTAACCTTAAAAACAGAAATAAATGGTATTTAGCGCGTAAGCCGTCCTTACAAACTGACGTGCTTTGTTTGAAGTGAGATTGAAGGCGATAGATATAAGTGAACCTTCGGTGCAGTGCAGCACACAAGCATGGCTTCCACTCTGTTCCGTGTGTTGTTTGTGCTGGGTGTGCTCTGTGCGTGGGCCTCGGCTCAGAAAATTGCTTGTGTGCCCGCCGGAGAGTCAGGAGTAAGTATTGTGCGGGAACGTATTTGCAGTTTAACTTGCTACAAAGTTAAATTATAATATTTAGAGAACAAGTTCATTTTATATTTGCTAGAAATGCGTGCACCATTTGGCTAACATGATAGAATCAAACTTCCCTCACAACTTAAACATTTTTGAAAATCTGATTTCATTAACGTTAAAATTGTTAAGATTTAAATTTTCAAATTACACTGAAAATATGAAATTACGTATTAATTCTCGATTTATTCATGAATATTTGTTTTTTATTGCCTGTTTTTTGAATAAACCTCTCTGAATTATTATTTGTTTATTTTTTCACTAAATTACTTTGCTATTTCGACCTTTCGCAGTTAATGGGAAAAATTAAGGAATAATGTACAAGAAGTTTAACAGTGTTATAGCACCCCTGCTTCTGTTAAAATAGTTATAATTATATAAATACTTGCATGAATAAATCAATATCATTAATTATATTTAGGTTATTTAATATAATAGGCCTTATGTTGTTCTACTTTCGTATTTAAAACTATAACCTATAATAAAATTAATGACTGGATTCTAACGTTATAACTTAATGAATATTTACAAATGAAATTTCTATGTTTACTAACATTAGAACTAACATTTAGAACATTAGATTGTCTTACCGATTCTACTTTCAAAACTAATTCGGACAATAATTATTTACGTCTTGAAAACATTAAAAATTTAAATATTACTTTCAACAATGTTTATTTTAGCAATCAGCTGTTTTGTTACACACGCCTAAATTGTGCTGCAC
Source organism: Callitettix versicolor (assembly GCA_022606455.1). Classification (NCBI taxonomy): domain Eukaryota; kingdom Metazoa; phylum Arthropoda; class Insecta; order Hemiptera; family Cercopidae; genus Callitettix; species Callitettix versicolor. The sequence continues at coordinate 43,499,686 of CM040190.1, read as the reverse complement.
TCTAACGGGAACACTTTATACTGTTCCTCGAATTTTGTTTACATAACTGTTATCGGTTTTAAGTCGATTTATTTTATTGTAAAGCCTTAAAACTGAAAATTATGAGACGTGAGAGTTCCCTGATGTTTTGACTAATCCATAAATGTATTTTGTCTTTATTTTTTATACAAAACCGATCGGACTGCTTAGTGTAATAACACATGGAAGACGAAACATTAATGAGAAATTTTGTGAAAAAACAAACGTATTTTGATTGTTGTCAAAAATCGATCGTGGTGTTTTGATAGATCTTTGCTCTTTGAAACCAAAAAAGTGGTTTTTACGTTTTCCACACGCGCGTGTGTATGTATGTGTGGGGGTCTTTGTGTGTGTGGGGGTGTGTACGCGCGTACTTGCGTGTTTGTGTGTGTGTGTGTGTGCGCGCGCGTGTGCGTGCGTGCGTGCGCGCGTGTGTGTAAGAGAGAGAGAGAGATAGAGGGGGTTCATTGCAGGTTAAATCAATACGCCGATTTTCTTAAAACTGACATGTAATTATTGTTTGTCCATATCTCTGGACTACTTTTTAATTTAAAAAAGTTTTCGTCAATCAGTGCGTTATTCAGCAATATCATCTTAACAGTTTCAAAATGGCCTATATTTAAAACCTTAAAGAAATAACTTTTCGATCATTCTTTTTTAAACAAACATGGTTTTACCACTGTAATCACTGTAAAATTTACAACAAAGTATTAAATTCTATTAAAGTATTAAACACGCGCGCGCACTGTGTACGTGTGTGTATTTTGTGTGTTTATCTTGTTTGCTTAACGTCAATACTTTATAACAGTTGGATTAATGAGAATGAGGGATCAGCCTTAACGTTAAGGGTAAATGAAGCCAGAAGTGACAACCTTGAGGTACGCAGTTCAGAGACACAGCAGACTGACCGGTGCCTTTATATTTTTTAATAAAGTTTAGATATTTTGGAACAGATTTTTAACACGGAGCTTGGAAGCGGCTATTGCATAAGCAGCGGAAGTATAAACAAGTACTGTAAACGTATCAGATACATGAGGCATTGTTGGTGTCATTTCCTGATTAGGATACCGGCGTTCCTTTTTTTGAACGCTCTTTTTTTTAAACAATGAAAATTTTAAATCTTTCAAAATCCGTTTTAATACGACTAACGACCACAATAATCATAAGTTAACATTCCAAACTTCCAAATAACATAAGAAATACGGTGATGAACCATGACTGCCGTCAGGTTCATCTTCTTAATTAATTTTAAAAAATATACTCAAAAACCCATCTGTCTTGCTAACGTGTTAGAAGCGGATTTCCAAAAGTATTTTTTTCTTTGCCCTACCACTTCTTGAAATTTTAATTTCACCTACGTCAAATTAAATTTTGTAATTTCAAGGATTTTGGGAAAATAAAAAAAACCAATTTACGCCTTTTTTTAACCCTGATTACAGTACTGAAATCGGATTTTCAGAAATATTAAAGACGGGAAAACATATGAACTTTTAAATACTCGAAACGGTTCCCATATTGAAATTGTTAAACGAATTTTCTGTTTAATGAAATTCTTCCGAACTATTACTAAAACCGAATTTATGTTTGAAAATTGCGAACGTGGGTGTGCTAAATCATATATGTTTATGTTATATAACCTGCTATCCGCCATTTTTTTTAGTAATTATATCTCTAAAATGGTTTAATCGAATGAGTTAAAACACTGTACTCGTCAATAAATACCGTATAAAAAACAGGTTACAATGATTCGTTTCAAAGTAGCGAAAATTTGAAAATTTGAAAAGAAAATTTCTCAAAACAGTAAGGCATAATTTTTATGAAAAACTTTCTATAAATTTTTTAGCTTGTTTTATATGGCCTATTGAATAGTATAACTATCGGAACAGTAAAACCGACACCATTCGTGTATTGCTAAGGTCGTTACCTCAGTGGTGGACGATACTGTACACTGCTGTATTTATAAATAAAAGTTATTTACCATTTTGTAAATAACTAATCCCGTAAAATGGCATCCAAAAAAATTAGGTTATGTTTTAGTTCTATTAAAAAGTAACTTAACAGCTGTTCAACAATCTGATTTAACTGTAGTACAGTGAGATTTTTAAGAGAGATAGAAGTTATTTATTTTGGCCGCCATTTTGTTTCTACAAACATTAGCTACATGCAATTCTCACATAGTATTTCTGGTACCTTCTTTTTGATTATTGTAGTTTCAAAATAATCAATGGAGGAATGAGAAAACAATGGAGGATCAAATGCGTAAACCTCTTCGTGGGACACACTGTATACAACTTTTAACGACCTCTTAAAAAGTTATCTAGAGGTCGGGACACCGAGTGTGAGTCTTACGAAAGATCACATTTCAGTGTGGAAATTCGCTAGAATTAAACAGATAATTAGACTTGTCTGTTATCAGTAAGTAAATAATTGTGTGCAATTTGTTCCAGTGCGGCAAGATTAAATACTTCTCCGTGTTCGAGTACAAGACCATGTGTTGCTCCTTTTCTGAATGCGTAAGAGGCGTGTGCATTCCTCAATCACAAGGGTGGAACTGGAAAGCCTAAACTAACCTGTACGAAGCTGGGCTTAAGTTAAACAATAAACATTTCGTTTTATTCGCTCGATTTTATTTTATAACTTCTCTCGACTCAAGACTGGCCGTTTAATCAACACGGACATCACAGTGAACATTACACACTATTGGCGCACGCATCTGTCTCGCTGATAGAAGGGAATCGACAATAATTTGTCTATCTAATGAGTCAAATCAGATTCTACCATGGCATCAGCATTGAAATTTCGGTTTATAAACATTTTAAACTTTCAAAATATATTGGAAATTTAAAAAATAAACCCTGTCCGCCACCAGGTACATTTTTGCATTTTTAATGGAATTTAGAATTCTAATTTAATCAGATTTTAACGGTAATTATGATTGCGAAATTAAATTTTCAAAAAAAAACGTAAAACATAATATTTAAAAATTTGAAATGGTCGCCTTTTTGAAAGATTTAAAGGATTATGCTGGGAAACGAATTTGTCTAACCTACCTATAAAAAAAATTATATATATATATATATATATATATATATATATATATATGTGTTGTGTGTGTGTGTGTGTGTGTGTGTGTGTGTGTGTTTAGCACGCTCACGTTCGCAATTTAGTCTAATCTGATTCAAACTTAGTATAAAATTCCATTTTGGTGATAACCTGGACAAGTTCGTTAACCTGCAAAATTCATTCAACAGAATCTACAACAATCATGAATACAGAATCTATCAAAAATAAAACAAAAAATATAACTTTCACAAGTTGACCCTGTAGTCATAAATTCCCAAACGTAGGTCAACCGTTGGGGTAGGATTTGGAAAGGGAGAGAGAGGAAGACAGACAGCGAAAGAGAGAGAGAGAGAGAGAGAGAGAGAGAGAGAGAGAGAGAATGTTATCACGCCTATATATGTCTCTTGAGCTACAAGTTCAGAAAGAAACACGCAGTGCTGCCTATCGGCGGGTGCTCTAAGTAGCGTTGTCGGCCGAATAAAATGGGCTGAATTTTCTGGCAAGAAGTGTCTTTATAGATTCCGTATTCATTGGCTAAGCGGAGCGGTCTACGTAATAAAAACCAAACCTAATGTTTTTAATGTAAATGCGGCCACTGAAAGCCATGATGTAAGCGAAGTCTAGCGGCGTCGCAGGATACCGCTTTGCGTTCAGTGGTTTTGATTGCGTAGTCCGCTCCGCTCAGCGCAACTCCACTCCACATTTGGTGGCCACCCAGCCTAAGAATTACATTCTTGAATTTAGAAGTCGCAAAGAGAATTTATCTTAGTAAACGGCAGAAAGCGTTTCAGCACTTTCTTTATGTTAGTAAACTTCAACGTGGGATCCATTTCTTGCCCTGCACACTTCGAGACGATATTCCACTTTTCGCCAGATATTCACCAACATTTCCAAAATTCAACCAGAAGGGAGTGCAGACTAGCTGCACCAATTGAGAGGATTTAAACGACCCTCGCGGTACCCGAGTCTAACACACACTTACACTTACAACAATACACTTACGGTTTTAACACTTTACACTCACACTTACATTTAGGGAGGCTACTTACATAGCCTCAATGTGCTTTTCGCCTTAAAATAACAAATAAATAAATAAACTTCCAATATTGCATTGAAAATACTAAAATAAACCCTGACCGCCGCTGAACGAGTTCTTTTCGAAATCCAAATGTCACACAGGATTTTACAAATAAAAACGCACTGTTCGGTGTTGGTACAGGCGGTATGAAGTTACTTTGTTTATTTTTCTAACAAAAAACAACAAAATGGTACACACAATACTGGTTCAAGTACACATAAATGTTAACAGTGATTTGAAATGAAATTGGATTATTAGGTTATAGTGTATCTGATAAGGCGATAGCAGCAGAGTTGAAAAAAACGTCAGTTGAAAAAATCCCCCCATCTAAAGCTGGTCCCGTCGTCTTTGGTTGAAGACTCGAAGGCGCGCTTGGGCGTACAGACGTCCCAGGAGCAAAATGAACCAGGACAGCACATCGGTTTCACCTTAATGAACCAGGATTGGTACTGTTTGTCACACTGTGGCACACAACAAACATCAAACAGAAAACAGTTTTATTTATATAGTGCTGGAAAAAATCAACAAAAATTAATTTTTTGCATTATTTTACTATAGGATTATTCTACGAGTATAGCTATTAGAGTTAGGTTGACGGTATAAATACCAGACCAGGTGTATGAAATGTGACCGATCCTGACCTCAAAATCAAGTTCAAATAAATTAAGCACGCACGATCGTTTTGAAACTCTAAAGCAAAATTAAAGAAATACGTTTTTCATCATATTCCAAAATCCATCCCCTAAAGGGATTAAAAGGGTATATAAAATGTAAAAATGGTGTATACAATTGCGCACTGGAAACATATTTTTTTACCGTATATTGTAAATACATATATTGAAACTCAAATAATGAAACACGTATTTCAGCATTTTTCCGAATTCGACCTCTGAAAAAAAAGAAAAAAGAAGTAAATAAAAGGTACAAACGTTTACATTCAAAAAAATGTTTTTTATCGAATTTTCTTAAAACTAAACAAATTTTCTAAAATACAAATACCGAAACATGTATTTCAGCATTTTTCCGAACTCGTCTCTTAAAAAATATTTTTGTATTGGATTTTCTTAAGACTTAACATATTCTAAAACACCCATTAACAAATCTCAACGGAGTTATTTTTTTAGTTTTCTGGCATTCTAATTAGAATGCCACATGTTTGAAAGCAATACAACAGATCATATTTCGGATATGATATTTTTCTCCTATTGACTTAAAAACAATCACGAGGTGACGACTGAGATTATCGTGCTTTTCTTAAAATCCGAAAAAAATAACAAAGTTGTAAACAATTTGTGATTTTTCAAGTATTTTCATGATTTTTGCAATTATTGTTTTTGTGTTTTTTTTTTTACTATAATATTTTGAAATTTTTAAAATCATTTGGGATATAACTTATGGATGCCTTTAATAAAAAGGTTAATAAAAATGCAACAAAATTTACGATCCGCCATGTTCCCATTTTCCACAGGAGGAAATGACGTCGGACTCAAATTTCAGTCTATGTAAGCCAGTAACAGCGCTTACACAAATTTTCTCATAACTTTGTTTTTATAGATTTAAAAAAATAAAGTTTCATTTTTTTCACGATGAAATGAGTAATATTTCGCCTAATCAAAGTAATTTTCATAAAATATAATATTAGAAAGTTATTCACAATTTAAAAAAAAATGACCGCCATTTTGAAAACTTTTTAAACAGTCGTCGATACAGATACAGATACGTGTGCCATGATACGTATACGTTCTCAAGATATAAATTGTTTCTTATAAAAAACAAAATGGCAGCCAAACAGAAAACGAAGCGTTTTTGGATCTACTCTGAAATCTTGGAGTCATATATATACATATATATATAGGTTCCAGAGAATGAAATCCCAAAGAGAGCAGGGGTAAAATGAACGGAGGAGCGGAAGAGGATCCATGGGGACAGGATGAGGGAGGTGTGGAGGATTAGAAGGAGCAAGACATGAGTCGTGGAGTGCTTTGCGTGATCCAACAGGGTCTATACGCAGATAATAATAATAATAATAATTATTATTATATATATATATATATATATATATATATATATATATATATATATAATTTCCTGCTTGTTGATGAGTGTTGGGTCACTTTCATTCTTCAAATTTATTATTACTGACCGAGGGAAGGATATTATTGAAGCGATCTCAGTTTCAAATCGACCGTTCACGCATTTTGTTAGTTTTGTTTCTTTTATGCGTTTTAAAAATTCGTTAACCGATTTTTTTTAAATTTGGCACGAACGTACCTCGAACAAAGCCCGAACGGCGTACGTGTAAGAATGTTTCCCGTTCACTTCCGTTTCAAGATGGCGCCTCTGATTTTAATAATGATTTTTGTAGTTGCTGTCTATTTCCTGTAATATTGGCTGAATGAAAATACCTATCATAATATTGGCCCCTTCACGGAGAAAGAACATACAATTTCCAGTAAAGTTTGTCCAGTAATATTTTTCCTAAAAATTATTGTCTTCTGTTAAATTAAAGGCAAATGTTACGAGCGCGTCAGAGCGCTGCCGTGGAGCTGTGGACAGGCTATAAGAATATACTGCCAAGTCTACTGTTCTTTGAACTACTGCTATAACAGGTACAGGTTTGTAAGGGTGGGTTTCTTACAGCCACTCGGGGGTGATTGTAAATGATAGGAAGGCTTATACAACGTGCACATTACATAATTATAATGTTTTAAATGGTAGGAAAGTGGCATAAACTTGTACACGTTTATGTAAATATTTTAGGTTAGGTTTTATGTTATGTATGGATGGTTAGGTTAGGTTAGGTTTTAATTTGAATTGTAACTTAAAAAAAACAATTATCACAAAACTTCAAAGAAGATTTTTCTTGTAATTGGTATAAATTGAAAAAAAAATTTAACAGATTTTCGTCAATTATCGAAAAAAAAATTGTTCACATTTTTACCAGAAAATATTTATTTTTCCCAAATTCTTGTATACATCAAATTCAAAGTACGAATTTGAAGATATTCGTTTAGCCCAAAAAATCAGTTTTCATCGTTTCGGCACATTTACCATTCAGTTAATCCAAGTTGTTGCTGTAGACCTTCAAGCCGCTTATTTCACTTACCGAAGACTATTAGTGAAAATCTGTTGGAAATCTATTGGAACGTCCGTTATGGTATGATCCTTGAAATTTTTCTGGTTTTCGTTAATAGCTTGGGCAAGTCGTCACCCAGCGAATGCGTTCAACAGTTTCAAAATGGCGCATAAAATTGACCCTGCATTTAGCTGAACAATAAATATTGTAGCTTAACTCAAGTATGTAATGTAAAAATCGCTTATAGTAGGTTTCATTTGTAAATATTTCAGTAAAATACAACGTTAGAATTCAGTCATTAATTTTATAGGTTATAGTTTTAAATAAGAAAATAGAACAAAGTAAGGCCTATTGTATTATGAATGACGTTGTTTTATTAACAAGTCATACAAGTATTAAATATAACTATAAAGCCTATTTTAGCAGACGAAGAGGTGCTATAACACTGTTCAACTTCTTGCTGTATATTGTATATTATTCGTTACGTTTTCCCACTAGCTGTGTAAGGTTGTACTGGCCTACTAGCACATACGTGTAATTTTTAACGACCTCTCAAAAATTTATTTAGAGATCAGAATCGGTGCTCATTTGAGGCCCGGGTCTGGATTCTACAATGATGGCCGATCCAATAGTTCACTTTTCAAAAAGGAAATTCGCTAACAAAGCGTTGGTGAGCTTTAGAAGGCTTTGCCAGATATCACAATTAGACGACCTTTTTTACTCGATAAGATTACCACTCCTTATTTACAAATAGAAAAAAATACTTACGCCAGATTTACCAGAAGCGATGCAGGAATTGAAAGGGAACGCACCAAGAACAAGACCTATACAAATGACCGCAATCAAGAACAAGCGTAACAGCGCCATCTTGTGAGTGAAAGTGAACACGGCAGTCTCTGGTTTTGCGTTTTATCTCTGCACATAATATATGCAGATTTATAAAGAACAGATTTATGTCCTTTCGACCTTGTAGTGCACTATTTGTAAATTGTGTTTTCTTTAGACATTTTTTCATAAAATTATCTTCAACGTGACGTCATTTTGAAAAAAAATATTAAAATTTATTGCGCTAAATTTTGGATTCATTAGAAGCACATGCATGCACGTGGGTCGCCTAAATACAATGGTTTCCATTAACCGTCACCCTTTTAACCGCCCGTTTCTATTAACCGTCAGGTTAATTCTGTTATGGCATTTTTAAACACTAGTCCATAGTAAATACTTTGTAATAAATAAAAAAAAACCTTCTAGACAAAACAAAACATTTTAACTGGACACGACATACTTATAGCATAGGCGGGCAGCTGATACTAATTGAAACCCTAAGCAAACGTTGATAATCGAAAAGTTCGATCTTATCATCTAGTGGAATAACACTGAAACACTTCAAATATCGTCAATTTTTAAAGAGTGCATGAATGTTTCTATTGAAAGATAACACTCTCAGACTATGTACGATAATACCATTCAGCGTGTAAGTCGATCACATAAAGTCACGTGCGTGAATATTTGTCAAAAGGTTAAGTACGGATAATTTATTGTATTAAAGATTATTGTATGTAAAATTTGTATAACACATAATTATAATTAAATAGAAAATGTAAGAGGTTTACTACAGTTTGAAAAATAATAGTAATTATGTGCTATAAACAGATGTATGTTATTTTTATCGATCGTCGAAAATACGAGTGGTCTATTTCTGTTATCCATCTATTCTGTCATCGGTCACCGTAAAGGTCCCGAGAATGACGGTTAATCGAGACTGTACTGTATACATTCTTTAAACCCGGTAAATAAATGAAAATTCTCTCTGATATCCAATAAAATATTCAATATTTATCAGAATTTCCAATACTACGTTAGATATACGTGAACTTTGATATTAAAATTCTGTTAATGTATTCTGCTTTGGTCACATTCCAAACTTCCGAAATATCCAGTAACGCTACTAAACCGTTTTAAAAGTTTGTAAAAAATTCAAAAATAAACTACGGTGAGGCTGTCTCACAGACGTGATAGAAGCTAATTTCCAAAATTATTTTTCTTAGCCTACATTGACTTTTTTTTGAAATTATAATTTTTCCCAAACAATTCACCATGATCAGCACTAAAATTGGCGTTTTAAAATGTTAAATTGAAAATAAGAAAATAAACCCCGACCGACACTAATTACACGTGGTATTTTCAATCTGCCAATTTACGCAGATATTAATGCTGGTTACGATAGTGAAATTGGATTTTTAATATAGGATAAAACGTAATGATATTTTGAAGATTTGAAATGGCCGCCATTTTGAAACGGTTGAACGAATATTGCTGGGTATAAAACGCTTTCAGGTGATTACTAAAATAGATGTTTCTACAAACATCAGCCAGATGCAATTCTCACTTAATATTTCTGGCACCTTCTTTAAAAAGTATGTATAGTTTCAAAATGATCAATGGAGAAATGAGAAAATAATGGAGGATCAAATGTGTAATCCTTTTCGTGGAACAAACCTTATACAAATCAGCATTTCCAAATTCTGTTGATTCCAGTCCTCTTTCATGTTTGTAAATTCGAAGGTTAGGTCTTACTGTGATGGCTGCTCCAACAGGACGCTAGACAATAAGCTGATGGAAAATCCTTTGCAATAGAAATTAATAAAATTTAGTTTGTTAATTCTTACATATCTTACTTATAAGCTTAATAAGTTAATACTTAGACTACTATTTCGCCGTTGAGAGATTGTTGAAAGTTGAGAGTAATAAGCGAAGAAATACCTTCGCCGTACCTCGAGGTTAAATCAGTAGTGTCAAAATCCTTACAGACGCATTAAATAGGTAAACAAGTTAAAGTAGTATGTAGTATGTTGTGTGTGTGTGTGTGTGTGTGTGTGTGTGTGTGTGTGTGTGTGGTGTAAGTGCGCGCGCGCGTGCTAGCACGCTCAAGTTCTCAATTTTTGTTCGATTTGATTAAAACATGACACAAAAATCGGTATGGTAATAGCTTGTATAAGTACGTTAACCACTAAAATTTGTTTAACAGTTTCAAAATGGCGGCGATTCCAATTTTCTGAAAATTCGTATTCGTTGAAATTAGGAAAAAAATTTTTACAGCGGTCAAGGCTAATTTTTTTAAATTTCAAAAATATTTGATTCAAAAGTTATAATTCTAGTTACGTGCAGATTTTAATGTTAATTATGACGGTGAAATCAGAATTTTAAAGAGGGTGAGATAAAGAAAAATACTTTTGGTCATTCGCTTCTATTTTAATAACTTGATTCATAATCCTTGATTGTGATTATGATGAGGTTATGGGTTTTTGGTATCCAGGACCCTACGAATCTTCAGCAGAATTAGCTAGTCAGTGAATTGTTGGAACTTACTAAGGGTATCAATCTACTCAAGAGTACTCAAGAGGTTTAGTTGAGCAATAGTTCTATTGACCGCAGTGCCTGGGGTTGTATTATCCCTTCCTTTAGTTTGAATCTAATCTAATCTAACACATTCTGTTTCGCAATATTAAATTAGAGCCGGTGTGTCCGGGATGCTTAATATACCGGTCAGTCTGCTACGTCTCTGAACTTGCATTCAAAGGCGCAGGTTCGAGACTGTAGTTACTGTCGTAAGCTTTTCATTTTCAGTTATCACCGATCCATCTGTTTTAATGTATGTAATACACACAAATATATTCGACTTTTATTGCCTGTATATTGTTAATAAATCTGTCATCAGTGTGTATATAACTTATTAAACAAACATTTATTGATATGACAAAAGTTTTATGAGAAAAGTACCTACATTATAAGCTGTAACTCACGTCTAATACCTTATAATTTACAACAGCTATGAACATGTTTACTATAAGCTACTGTTCTGTACTGTAATTGATATTTTATAGCACCACAAAAGTTCTTTACTCACCCAAAGTTTTTATAACTGAAATACAGAATTCACATAACTTAATTATATTACAGTTTAAACTTATATTACAGTTAATTACTACAAACGTAGCTCAGTTTGTACTGTAACAAACAATATAAATTACCTGAAATTTACACGTAGACATTAATTTTCCTTTTATTTTGAAAGTAAAATTTCAAAAAAACATCCAGAAATACTAAATTTTTATTTGATGGGTAAAAAAGGAATGCAGTGGTTTTTCGAAATCTTATGAAGGCAGTGGTTCAAATTTTCCTCTATTTTAAACGTCATATGTACAAAATTTAATCAATTCTACTTTAAGGGTTAGGAAAGTAAATTTAGTTTTCGGAATTTCATAAAGGGAATGACCGGATTTTCTTCTTATTTTGAACGTCATGTTTGAAAAAAATCTTATGAAGACAGTGGCTCACTTTCTCTCTATTTTAAACGTCAAATGTTTAATCAAAAAGTGCCCAAATTATGTTTTCAAGGATTGGAAAGGAATCTCATGAAGGCAGTAACCTAATTCTCCTCTTATTTTGAACGTCATGTTTGAAAAAAATCTTCAAGAAACATTAAAATTTTGCTTTGATCGGTGAAAAGAGAAGTGCAATGGGTTTTCAAATCCATTTTTAATGGGTAAAATTTAATCAAGGTTCAGAAAGTAAAATTGTTTGGTTTTCGGAATCTTATGAAGGCAGTGACATAATTTTCCTATTATTTTGAACAAAACGTTTAAAAAAATCTTATGAAGGCAATGGCTCACCTTCCCGCTGTTTTAAACATCTAGTGATTAATCAACAAGTCCAATTCTGTTTTCAGGGTTTTGAAAGGAGAATAGTTTGGTTTTTAGAATATAATGAAGGCAGTGATTTAATTATTCTCTTATTTTGAACTTCATATTTTAAAAAAATTGTTAAGAAACACCAACATTTTGCTTTGATGGAGGAAAAGGTTAATGTAATGGGTTTTCGAAATCTTATGAAAGCAGTGACCTAATTTTTCCTCTATTTTAATTCTACGTTAAGGGTTATGGTAAAGTAAAATGGTTTGATTTTCGGAATCTCATAAAGGCAGTGACACAATTCTCTTATTTTGAACGTCACGTTTCAAAAAATCTCATGAAGGCAGTAGCTCACTTTCCCGTTATTTTAAACGTTGTGTTTACTCAACAAGTTCAAATTCTGTTTTCACGGTTTGGAAAGCAGAACCGTTTGGTTTTCGAAATCTTATGAAGGCAGTGACCTAATTCCAATCACTGCTAAAAGAGGTGAGGAAAAACGAAGAGGTGGTAATTTTTCTCTAATTTAGAACGTCAAGTTTGCAAAATTTCTTCAATTACGAAAATTCTGCTCTAAACAGCAGAAAGCGAAATGAGGCGGTTTTTTAAATCTCCAAACTTCTCATTTCGAACGTCATGTACGAAAAAGTCATCAACGATTTTTTCGGCTTCAAAATATGGGTTGACTACATTGTTTTACCTCTAACATCAAATGTTCAAAATGTAATAAAAAAATGGACGGAAAAGACGATTGGCTGGTTTTTTCAAAATATCTTGTAAACATAAAAATAATCTCGTTTTGAAGGTCAAGTATGCACAATTCTTATGATATTAGAATAGAACTAGTATAAACATACAGACGATTATTTTTCGAAAACAGAAATTAACAAATTTTAGGAAACACAGGTGATACATCGTGATAAACACAAACAACAATAGAATCTCAGTACTCGTTCCTTGTTCAGTTCTAAGTCAACAGTTCTTTAAAATGTTAGAGACGTTTTTAACCGCTAATATTGATTTCCCCAGCCCTTTATAAAGGTATTTGAATAAATAAAACATAAAATTATCGCTGGCAAGACGTCCAAGAAAGCAAAATTTTATTTTTCACTACCTTTTTTTACACAATATTCCAATATAAAAAAAACTTCCAACTTAAAATAACAAAATATTGTTGCGATCTGCAGTGGTTGAATTTTCTGGGTAGTAGGCCTATATAGTGTTGCTGTTAGAACCAGTCCGAAAGTCCAAGAGAGCGTTTCGGCATGCAAATATCCAGTAAGCACGAAGAACCCGGACAGCACATTTGACGTTCTTCCGTGAACCATTGCCTGTACGTCTGACTACACTGGATACACACCACAAGCAATGTTAGAAACAACTCACTTACTGTTCTTATTATTAAATGCGAATATACACGGCAAGTCTTACGTTATTATTTGCTAATTCCAATTGAAAAATGAGCTATTGGAGATGCCATAATGGAAAACCCAGATCGGGACCTTGAAATGAGACATATATATATATATATATATATATATATATATATATATATATATGTGTGTGTGTGTGTGTGTGTGTGTGTGTGTGTGTGTGTGTGTGTGTGTGTGTTTTGCACATTTATGTTCACAATTTCATTTCTTTTTTTCGGCGAAAAACCGTTGAGGTTATCATCGCGGTCACGCAAAATGAAAGCACAAAAACAATTAACAAAAATTTACTTAAATGAGAAAAAAACAACAACAAACTATAATAGTAAAAATAAATTAAACAAAAATTTAAATAACAGGTATAGCTACATTACAATAACGAATACTTAAGTACTAAATAACAATGAATAAGGAATAAAATTTAATAACAATTCGTAAAAGTATATAAACATAACAGAAATAAATTTATTTAGACAAAATAAATAAATAAAATAACACAAGCAATAACAAATATATAATTAAATTTTGTTTAAAAAATTCAGACGATGAAGGAAGTTTAGGACCCGGTCAACGGCCCAGGCACTATCTCCCAACATCGTCTGCAAACAGTTGCTCAGACCACACATAACATGCAAATTTTGGAAACCATCACAATCGAGCAATATATGATTTATTGTGATGGTTTCCCTACGGAACTCGCATTCAGGTGGGTCCCCGCGTTCCATCAGAAATCCATGCGTTAACATGGAGTGACAAATGCGAAGGCGGGTAATCACCACCTCTTCTCTACGACTTACACGTATTGACGACCCCCAAGGACGAACAGTATTTTTAATTACCCTTAATTTGTTACTGCTTGTAGCTGCCCATTCATTTTCCCACTGTAGAAGAATTAAATATTTTACGTGACAAAGAAAGTCAGACAAGATTACACGTTGAGTGCATGGCGGCAGAAAAGTTGCTTCCTTTGCCGCATTATCTGCTACAGTGTTTCCAAATATTCCACAATGACCAGGAATCCAGATAAATGATACTCTTGCGCCTCGTAGTTCAAGTCTATGGACAGAGCACAGAATATCTTGAATCAGAGGGTTTGTCGAATACATATCCCGGATTGCCTGGAGGGCACTTTTTGAATCAGAACAAACTACGTAATGCAAACTATCGAATTCAATAGTATTCAGAGCCTTTAATGTGGCAAAGAGTTCGGCTGTAAAGACACTACAAGTTGAGGGTAATCAATACTTTTACGTTTCGTCCAGTGAGTAAAATGCACACCCAACATTATCATTCATCTTAGAACCATCTGTGAAAATAAATTTAGCAGATGGATATGAATTAATCAGTCGAGAAAACTCACGTTGACACCCAATGTTAGGAGTGTTGTCTTTCAGGTATGTACACAAGGAGAAATCAAAGGTCGTCCATATTCATTATCCATGGAGGGACAAGACAAAAGAACCTTTCAAACATTTGGGGTAGTTCAATACGCAAGTCTTCAAAAACACGGGTTGTTCTAATGCCAACAGGGGTGCGGTCGGGATTCATAATGTTGGTGCAACTGATTATGGAAAACGGTATTATAAGCAGGATGCCATGGTTTACATAATATTTTACATAAGTAACTTAATTGTAACTGCTGTCTTCGACAAGAGAGTGATGGTTCGCCAGCATCGGCGACAGGACTTGAACGGAAAGCACCAGAAACAAGACGGATTGCAGAGTTATGGACGGGATCTAGTTTCTTTAAAATCGATGGTCTAGCAGATGAGTATACAATGCTGCCATAATCAATTCGCGAACGAATTACGGCACGGTAAAACATCAGCATACAGGTCCTATCAGCGCCCCATCGAGACCCACTAAGAACCCTCAACATATTGAGGATTTTTAATTTTAATTAATTAATTAATTAATTGAGGATGCGTAATTTTAAATCACGCGCGTGAGGGCTCCAGGAGAGCCTTTCGTCGAGTATTGGACCCAAGAATCGAACGGATGGAGAGTCCGAAGCTGTATACCATCAAGATATAACGACGGAGCTTGGATCTGTCGACGGCGACTGAAAGCAATACGATGAGTTTTAGCAGCGGAGAATTTAAAGCCAGTAGTTCTCGTCCAGGATTGCAACCTATTTATTACCAGCTGAATGGTTTTTTCAGTTGTTGCCATGTTTCTGGTGCTTACGTAAATAGCAAAATCATCCACAAAGAAAGAACATCTGACAGGGGACCGTACATTAGACGTTATGCTATTGATTGCAATAGCAAACAGAGTAACACTAAGTACACTCCCCTGTGGAACACCATTCTCTAAGTGGAAGCGATCTGATAGTGTACTTCCAACACGCACCCTGAAATACCTATCAGTAAGGAAATTTTTAATAAAAGCTAGTATGTTCCCTTGTATACCCCATGATTTTAATGTGTTTAGTATTCCTCGTCTCCAAGCCATATCGTATGCCTTCTCTAGGTCGAAAAATACAGCAACTAGCGTCTGACGCAAGAGGAAGGCATTCTGTATTGCAGACTCTAGCATTACCAACTGATCCATAGAAGATCGTCCTTGCCTGAAGCCACACTGTTCTTTGGAAAGCAGGTTGTTTGTTTCTATGTACCAGACCAGGCGACGATTTACCATTTTTTCTAACAGCTTGCAAAGGACGCTGGTAAGAGAAATCGGACAATAACTACTTGGTTCAGTTTTATCTTGACCTGGCTTAAGAATAGGAATTACTACTGCTTCCAGCCAAGCGTCAGGAAAAGTATGCTCCTCAAATATACGGTTGTATATCTCGAGGAGAGAAAGCCTACTTGACGTTGGAAGATTTTTAATCATGGAGTAAACAAGGTTGTCAGGACCGGGAGCTGAATCTCTAGTAGACGATAGTGCAGATTTTAGCTCATGGAAAGTAAACAAACTATTCAAAGGAGGTTCTCCAGATGGGCCGACGGTGAACGAGACTGCTTCAATTCTATTTTTGTATCCACAAAAGGCACTGCTATAGGCCGTAGAAGAAGAAAAGCTTGCAAGAGATGACCCTAACAATCAGTTAATATTACTCCGTTTGTCTGTTTGTCCCATCAATAAATTAGATGAGCTAGAACCAGAAAGAGAGCAAAGTTTTTTCCAAACAATAGATGGAGGTGTTGTCCTAGATATTGTTGAGATATATTGGGTCCAAGAATTTTTTCTACTCTGCCTGAAAATTCTACGTGCTTTGGCTCGTAAAATTTTATATCGTTCAAGATTTTCATCCGTCGGAATTCTGGTGAATCTCCTCAGTGCTTTTCTACGTAGGCGCAAGGAATCTTTACACTTTTCGTTCCACCAAGGGACAGATGAACGTGGTGGGTTTGTGGATTTTTTAGGAATAACATCATTCTCTATATGTAAAATTTTACGAGTGAAGTTTTTTTACAATTATGTTTATAGAGTTACTTTCTTCAATATCTGGTGATACAAATCTTTTGAAAAATTCCTCCTAGTTTGCTTTTTTCAGAATCCAACGCTGTATACGTTTATTCTCACGAGGGAGGTTACGAAAGTTAATATTAATGGGAGTATGATCGCTGCCATATAGATCAGGTAATGTCAACCATTCAAACTTTGTTGCCAGAACTGGACTACAAAATGACAAATCTACAACTGTCCATCCACCAGTAGATGCTGATAAATGTGTAGGAGAACCGTCATTAAGTAGGCACAAATCCAAGTTGGACCGTATTCTATCAATCTGTATTCCCCTTGAGTTACAAGACAATGAACCCCATGTAATATTGTAAGCATTGAAATCGCCTATCAGTAAAATTGGCGGCGGTAACTGGGACAGCAAGTCATATATTTCATGATTTTGAAAATTGTAACTCGGAGGCAAGTAAAGACAACAGATGATAAATTTGAATGGGACGAATGTTTGAACGGCTACAGCCTGTAAAGGGGTTACAACATTAACGTGAGTCGATTCGATAGAGTTATGAGCCAATATGGCGACACCACCTTTGGCTCTTTCCTCCGTTATGAAATCAGTTCTGAAAATGGAATAGCCTCTAAAACTGAAGGTGTGCGATTCACGTAGGTGCGTCTCCTGTAAACATACCAGTAAAGGAGACGTATCTCTCACGAGAACTTTCAAATCTTCAATATGGCAACGTACCCCATTAATATTCCATTGTATCATATTATGGTTAATTGAAAGTGTAGACATTGAAATGTAAAATACTAGTACATTAAAGGATTGACATCATTAACTTTATCCACAGATACTGAATCACTGCTGCGATTTAAGTCAGATTCCAATACTTTTTTTGGTTTTAATGAAGTCGCCTTGGGAACGGTTCCGTCTTTAGACTTTTTCCCTTGTTTATTTGTAGGTTTAACAGGTTTGTTACCTGTGTGCTTCGATCTAACTGTTGGTGGGCAAGTGCTAGCTTTTTTTTAAAAAAAAGATAATACAGACGAAACGTTCTTAGACGAAGGCTTTAACACTTGCGACTTAGTCCTTAAGCCTAGATTGGAAGAAGATGGATTTGCTTCCGGAATTACAGGCCTCAGATTCTTTGTCACAAGGATTTTAGTAGCGACTTTTGAAAGATGAGTATCCTTTTGAAGACACTTCAGAGGAAGACGTTTCAGACGATTTAGACAGCGTATCAGGAGTGGAACCCGCAGAAATCAGAGTTAGCAATTGAGTTACCTGTTCCGATAATGCTTTTACCGTTTTAGTTAGCTATTCGCAATTAGCACACGATGATTTACTAGTACAGGTGGCAGCAGCAAACGATTTACCTTCAATTATTGATTTTGAGCTTTTGAAAACCTTCCTTGCTTCTGAAAAATATATCTTATCCTTGGCCATAATAGTAAGAATGGCTTTCTCGTCCTTAAACTTAGGGCAGTCAAAGGAACGAGCGGGATCTCCACCACAATTCGAACACTTTGGAGCATTTTTACATTGCTCACTATCATAACCATTACCACTACAATTACCGCATACCTGATCCTTCCGGCATGTGGAGCTAACGTGTCCAAAACCCTGGCATGTAAAACACCGTCTCGGGTTTGGAACGTACGGCCTAACCGAAAGGCGCTGGTATCCGGCATAGATGTGGTCTGAGACAGTTGGCTTACCAAAAGTCAAAATAAATGAAGCAGTAGGTACTTTTTGCCCCTTATCGTTTCGCGTAATACGG
The DNA here is from genome assembly GCA_022606455.1 of Callitettix versicolor. NCBI lineage: Eukaryota > Metazoa > Arthropoda > Insecta > Hemiptera > Cercopidae > Callitettix > Callitettix versicolor. Next base: position 43,481,141 of record CM040190.1, on the reverse strand, counting down.
CACACGTCTACAACAGCTTAATTTGCTAACTCTGATTTAATCTCCTCCAGGTCTACATGGAGGAGATCTTTACAATTTATCACTCCCTTTGCTGAGTTCAAGGTTCTGTGGGGCTCCAGAGAAACCTTGACCATTTTAAAGAACAATGTCATTTTTAACAGCGATAGGCTCTGCTTATCGCTGTTAGTCTGAACCAGTAAGGTCCCGTTTTGCAGCTTCTTAAATGAAGCTACGGGACCTGCTCTTCCAACAATCGCCTTATTTATGAGGAAAGGGGACACTTTTGAAAATCAGCACCTTCCACCGAGTTTTTAAAAATTATAAATTTTGGAGATGGCAATTTTAGAGTTTCAGCTCGCATCTCCTCATTTCCCGTATTTAAATCACTTCCACTACTAAGTGGATCCGTTCGAAGCCGAACGAGGTCTCTTTTGGCGTTTCTGTTTAAGTTATTCATACTTTAGTTTGCCGAGCGATTCATGAATGAAGATTTTTCGAACAAGTGGCACAGGGTGCACCCAAACGACCACCAGTAGCCAAGGATACTCGAACTAAAGCGAGAATCCCCAATAAATTGGGGAGGACCTCCAAATCCTGAAGCCGAAATACATGTCTTCAGCACTCCAGAATCTTAGGAATGGGTTCCGGTACAACGTTACGGTTCCCCAAACCCAAGTACCACTGGCAGCCGCCCTCTATGTACTCACAGAACGCAACCATTTGTTTCGATAGACCCAGCTATGGGCTCCGACACCCATAACTCAACATTCATGTGCTTGCCAAGCGCCTATGGGCTGCTCGGTACCAGAACTTGTCCTATCAGAGGTCCTCGGCAGTGCTAGGCACACATCAGGTTCCACATACTTGGCCCCGCCAAAGGAAACCAAGCAGAATCGCCACTCTCAGACATAACGGAACAAGTACAGCAAATCCCTAAATGTACGTGTGAGTGTGAAGTGTTAAAATCGTAAGTGTAGTGCTGTAAGTGTGTGTGTTAGACTCGGGTGCCGCTAAGTTCATCTAGGTCCTCTCACTAGGTGCAGCTAGTCTGCAACCCCCCTGCGGGTGTGTATGTGTTTGTGTGTGTGAGAGAGTGTGTGTATGTGTGTGTTGTATGTATGTGGAGTAAATGAGTAAGAGTAGAATGAGCTAGAGGTGTGGTGGGGTCGCTAAGCCCATCTGCTGCTCACTTCAGCTGCCTCCGCCGGCACAATTTCATTCCGATTTGATTCAAACTTGGCACAAAAATGGAATACAGAAATAGCTCAGACAAGTTCGTTAACCGACGTAATTCGTTCAGCAGTTTCAAAATGGCGGCGATCTCAAATCTTTAAAGAAAGATAACTTTTTTGTCTTAAACATTTTTTTAAAATCCGATTACACCATCGTAATTGGTGATTTTGAAAATCCGGATTTTTCACCACCGGATTTTCAAAATCCGTTGGGCTTAACAAATTGAATTAGACGGCGTTCAAGGTTCGTTTTCGTATTTTCAATGTAATTTACTAAAAACGTCTTGTATTGTTATTTTTGTATATATATATATATATATATATATATATATATATATATATATATATATACATACATATATATATATATATATATATATATATATATATATATATAAAACAATACAAGACGTTTCGAGAGTATGGATCAACTTTTGTTTTCGAGTGCCTAACTTAAAACCTAAACAAGCAACTAACTATAAACAAGCCTATTTTAAAATAATTAAATTACAAACAAATCCCTGAGTGGTCAAACCAGAAATTAAAACTAAGACTTACATTCGATCAGGAAACCAGAAGCCACCAGGAAAACGAAAAAAGTTGCAAATACCGTATTTTGTGTAGCGCTTTATTCTCGTTTTCTTGGCGACTTATACGACTTTATATCTGAGGTCTCGTAGTGTCCTTATTCTCGTAGGTCAGGACTAATTCTCGTAGTGACCTGATCACAGTCTTAGTTTTATTTCCGGTTTGAATCCTAAGTGTTTGTCTTAGTTTTTTTAAAAATTCTAACACAATATTAGTTAAACTAAGCTAAGTTTTAAACTTAACTAGTTAAGCTCTAGTTTGAGCAAGTTCTAAGTTGAATTAAGATTTAAGTTCTAGTTTAACTAGGTTCTATTTGCGTGTTACACAAATGTTGGCAATGTTCGAATAAACAGTAACTATAAATGACATGAATATTTTATCGTTAAGGAACTGTCAAAACAGAAATGGGATGTTACTATTATGGTGATTCGAATAGCCCTTTTCCAAATTGAATTCACTAAAAATTAGGAATACCTGGGCATGTTTGAAAATACGATTTGCCTCCTACGGAAAACGGAATTTCGTGATCACTCTTTAAGTTCTCAGAATTATAGTTTTCACGCTAAAAATAAATAGTACCAAAAATATTACACAAACTTTCTCTTGTTCAATTACTCTCCCACAAAATCTATCCAAGGAGCAACCGACGAAAAAATAACAATCAAACTAATTTCACATAATCCTTTCATCAAATTTGTATCGTATGTGAAGAAATATAACACAAGTCAATAAAGGTTTCCCCTGGCTATATTTACAAATATGTACAATAAATTGACACGAAACTTGACACGAAAAATACATAACAGCTAGCCTACAGTACATCATATAAGTGGTATCCGATTTTCCGCTCATGGGGGGATAGATACCACCCTTCTCGGAGGTGGAAATTAGTACACGAAAATCGATTAAAAGCAACAAAAAAATCTCCAAATTACTCATCGTTACTGAGTTGTCAATTTCTGATAAAAAACACACGTTTTCTCCTAAACAACGTAAAAACGTTACATTTTATTAGAAAAAGTGCAATAAAAAATAAAGGTTTCATAAAAACCAAATTTAATTTTTATAGGCGCAAAATTTTTCCGATTACTAAAAATGAAATTCCAGGATTTTATCGTTGAATAACATGAAAAGCGGCAGTGTTTTTGCAGCAGTGTAGATATGTTGGATAGTTTTCATAAGAGATAGGAATGTAGAAAATTCAATTTATAACGGTTTTCTATCAAAATTTAGATAGGAACGACCGTTCAGCCGTTACGGATAAAAACACTGGATAGTACCCGAGAGTCTCTTTATACGAACGTGATATTGGTTATTTCTGACTGATACGATTAACGCTACCAGCTTATTGATGCATTTGAAACCACTTCTCTCGGAAAATTAATTCGAATAGTGGTTACATAGGTGTAAGTTGTTAAACATTTCGCGAATCCAGAGGAATTTTCCGTTTTATATTAGATTAGTTAATAATTAAAAACAAATTAAATAATAGAAATTTAATACGGGAAAGTTTTGAATTATTTTTCTCATGAAACATTACCTGTAACACTTCATTATTCACATTATTTTATAACTAATTATATAGATTAATTAGATAATTAATTTAATTATTATTAGATATGTTATAAGATTAATTAATTAATAATTAAACATTCTTTAATAATAGAAATGCAATACGGAAAAGTTTTGCATTATTTTTCCTATGAAACATTGCCCATAACAGTCAATTATTCATATCAGTTTTTTTGTAATAAATTACCTAGATTATTAAAATAATTAATTATTATTAGGTTAATCAATTAGATTTGTTAATTAAATTATTAGATTTTTAGGTGAGGATTCATATGGCCCGTGATAAATATGTTTTTCTTAATTAAAATGAATTCTTCCTAAAATGTGACACAAGATTGATTTCTAGTGTATTATTAATGACAATGAACGGTTAAGTTTTGGTCCTGAGGGGCGCTAGACCCTTGGGTCGAGGCCATTTCGCGTTGTAGGGTAGGCGGCAGTCAGGAAATGTCATTTCGACATAACAAAATCATTTCTAAGAAAAAAAGGATGAAAATACAGGTAAAGGTTGTTAACTGTCAGGCTGTTATTGGTAATGAACTTTCTTAACCTTGCTGTGAAATTTCTTCCGTACAAGATAAATACGTATAAGCTGTATTAATAAGATCAGGTTTGTTTGCGGGTGTAAAGTGGACGAATTCGTGTCTGATTTAGAGCCAAATCTATGGCAAGAGAGATCTGCATTTTTTAACGTCTCAGAAGAAGGTCGGATAACACCTCTAAACCGGATTTTGAAATTTTTAATTAGATATTTAGCAGGTTTCGTCTTACAAAACATGTGAATTTCATGGGAAACGCCATGCTGTTACCCACAGTGAAACACAATTTATAAAATCGACACAAAACAGTGTTTAAATTCTCACAAGATGTGCAAATTGATGTGATAAGAACGTTGTTATCACTGTAATGAGCAAATAATAATATGTAACAAACTGTTCTTAATAAACTCTAAATGCACACGAAGTAATTAGTTTCGTTTGAAATGCAACAAATAAAATATCCAATTACATGCTTTGAAAGCAGGTACACTTTCTGAAGGTTAAGTTTAAATTACATATAAATGGATCAGCTGACTTTAGTGTCGTCTGAACTTCCGCGACGTGGACTGGACCACTTTTATATTACGATATTAGTGTTTCTTTCGAAACGCATGTGATGTCCAAACGTGATGAATCGTGTTCTATTTGCGTTTATCCCCACTGCGTAAATAAATTCTATAAAGTTGTTGGTGTACTTTTTTAAAGCCGCTTTTCTTTACGTTCATAAATATGTGAAATAAAAAAAGCAATTCTGAAAACCAATTTCTTTTCGTTTTGGTCTAAACTTTATAAAATGTTTGTGATTTTTCTTATTTAACTTGTTGAGGGGAGCATGAAAACATGAACTTCGGAAAGGGCTGGCGTCTATCTCTCTCTCGCCCTCTCTCCTTCCTTCTCTCTCTCTCTCTCTCTCTCTCTCTCTCTCTCTCTCTTTCAAGATATATATATATATATATACACGCCGCCTCGGTGGCCTAGTTGATAGCGTACTGGGCTTTCACCCCGAGGACCCGGGTTCGATTCCTGGCCAGGGCTTGGCATTTTCATAAGCTATAAATCATCCCATCGTCTGCATTATCCCAAGTGTGCACAATACTCGGACGTTAAACACAATATATATATATATATATATATATATATATATATATATATATATATATATATATATATATATATATACGATATACGACGCAGAAATATTGAAGACATTCAACAGATATTGAAAACAGGAACGCATACAGGAGAAAGATGATCGGTAGGAAGATCCCAGAGAATGAAATCCCAAAGAGAGCAGGTGTAAAATGGACGGAGGAGCGGAAGAGGATCCATGGGGACAGGATGAGGAAGGTGTGGAGGATTAGAAGGAACAAGACATGAGTCGGAGTTCTTTGCGTGATCCAACAGGGTCTATACGCAAATAATAATAATATATATACATATACGAGTATATTGTTTTCGCCAAATTTTATATGAGTGGATTTCGCCTCATTGTTTAGTAAGAAGTGCCTGACGTCAGACGGACGGACTGAGTAAAGCTGTTGGTGAATTTTTCAAAAAAAAGTTTTCGTTTACCATAAATACATATGTAAAAATTCAAAAAAAAATCACGAGATTTGTTTTGTTTTAATCCAAACTGCGCTTGTATTTTCTAGATTTTCCTGACCTGAAAACCTGGGAATTAGGTAAGGATGGACCAAGCAGGAATACCACAAGGTAGTGTATTAGAGCCAACCCTATAAAAACTAGTGATTAATCAACATTTGAACAAAATATATTACTACATTTGCTGATGACACAGCTACGAAGTGACAATAACATTGAATCCATCAGAAGACTGCAAATAGCTGTAGATTATATACAAAGTTGGACTAAGAAGTGGAGAATCAAACTGAATGAAAGCATATCTGTGCTTGTCGATTTTACCGATACATGCATTGAGCACAAACCTGTATTAATTACCAAGTGGTTTAATACGAGAATACTGACGAATACCTTGGCATGACGTTAGATGCCAAACTTAGGTGGAAGCTGCATGTAAAGAAAACACAAGAAGAGCTGAAACTAAAATGCAGAAAGATCTATTGCTTAATGAGAGATCGTTTCCTTATCAGTATACAAGCTATTGCTTTATCAAAAGGGACATAAACCTATATGGACTTACGGTATTCAACTGTGGGATTGTTTCAGTCAAAGTTATAGAAATTCAACGTTTTCAAATAAAATACTTCGTGTTATCGTTGATGCTCCTTTGTACGTACGTAATGACATACATAAAGATCTTGAGAGTCCAACTGTCGATAATGAAGTCAGAAAATTCGCTCAGTCACGAACAAAGACTAAATCAACACGTCAGTGTCGAAGTCCTCCAGCTGTAGGCAGAAGATTGAAAGAGTAAATCATTTGAACTGGTGCAGTTATTAAGTCGCATTAATAAAGAAGATATTCTGGACTAAGAGATTATCAGTGGATGGAACTTAGTAATTCAGTAATTACTGTAAACACTATAATTTCACTATCGCTGAACATTTTGTAAAATCAGATTGGCAGAGGTCTGTGTCACTGGACTGTTGGAGGGAGCTGGAGGGGAATTCTCCTACATGCGCGGGAAATTCTCGTGCAGGCCGTTTACTGAGTGGTTGGACTGTAGGAGCGTCATGGATTTGAAAGTACACTTAAAGATACCTGCATACGACAAGACAAAAACGCTTATTTATTTGATTTGGACGTACGGGGCCAGTTATGGGGATGCCTCGCAGGGGGTGCAGACTAGCTGCACCTATTAAGAAGATTTAGACGTCCCTCGCGGTACCCGAGTCTAACAAACACTTACACTTACAGCACTACACTTACTACTTTAACACTCACACTTACATTTAGGGAGGCGATACAATGTGCTTTTCTCCTTAAAATAACAACAACAACAAAAGTAATGGGGATGTACTAGATATGCTAACAAGCAAACTATTCAGAGTTTCCAAAATAAAATCTTGAGAATTCACCATGGTATGTTCGTAACCACGACTGCATAAGGACTTAAGAGTGATCACTGTTGCCGAATATATTAAAAAATGTGCTCAAAGCCATGAGAGACGGCTAAAAATTCACGTTAATGAGGAGACGTGTAATCTGCTCCATAATGATGAACTACATAGAAGACTCAAGAGGACCAAGTCGCTTACATCATAGTACAGAATACTTGGAGCGCCGATAGGTTAACCTGGACTGTATTTTGAAATGTTTTTACATTGTGATATTTTGTTAAACAAGTTATTTACATTGTTCTTAGAACAAGTTGCAGAAAAATTATTTGGTATCAAAATAATCATAATGAAGTGCTGATTAATATACATAAAAAAAAATCTGAAAACGAAAATTTTTGTTTACCAAAATAGTCATCCCGGTCCCTCTAAGTTTATCTTTACCTCTTATCATCATTAAATATTTTTTTGTTTCCCTATTTTTGTTATTTCCTGGGGACAGCTACAATTACCATTAAAGGTAAGTTTTATAGCGATCGGTCAGGTTGTTTACTAGTAAAAAAACCAGTTACCGACCGACAGACAAACGGACAGATTCGTTGCCAAGCAAATTCCGTTCAAAATGTTTAAACCATTACAAAATCCATAAACTTTTTATTTTGACAATCCGGTTCCAAAATCGTAATTAGCGTGCATTATTCATACGCTAGCATTTTTAACAATTCAAATTGCACTGAAAATACGAAAATGAACCCTGACCGCCGACAAATTGGATTTTCAAAATGTCATCTGATTTTGAAAATTTACAGTGCTAATTTATTCAGTTTTTAAACGTTTATTATGATGGTGAAATCGAATTTTAAAAAAACATTTAGGACGAAAACGTTATTAATGTTTTAAAGATTTGAAACGGCCGCCATTTTGAAACTGCTTTTGTACAGAGTTTAAACTGAATCGGTCTAAAATTGCGAACTTGAACGTCCTAACTCGACACACACACGAAACGTAATTAGAGGTCAGGATCGGCGATTTCAAAGTCCCAGGTCTGGGTCATACCGTGATGGCTTTAAATGGAAATTTTCTAAAAATACTAATCTGCAGATTTTAAGGTGGAACAAGTTTTTCAAACACTGTACTCACTACTAGTATCAAACTTTACAGTACATTGACTACAACACAAGCTGCAGATACAAACATAACTAAGCCAATTATAATAGCGGAGAGAGGGATGTACGAGTGGAGTAGAAACTGGATACACTGGAACAGGTAGATAGCAGGGGTTAACATTCTGTGAACCGAGACGACCATATACGTAATTCCCTTTTAATAAACCATACAGATTTGTTATAAAGTTACGTTTGATATTTTAAAGGTTTATTAACTTTGTTTTCCTTTTAAAAGCCAATATATATACGAAATATAAAAAGCTGAACACATACAAGATTTTAAACATGTCTTAATTTTATCTTAACGAATAGCGGAGATAATCTGTATCGTTAAATAACATTAGTCATAGATTCAATATGACCGACAGTCTACAGACTCTTAAGGATCTCCTAAGCGTGGTTCAGGGAAAACACATGAACTTGAAGTACTACCAAAAGTATAGGGGACTTCGTCAATTGAAAAGAAACAAAACAATTCGGTAGGAACAAAAATAATCTTTAGGGAAATCGAAAAACATTTTAACAACTTTCTTTTCGCAAAACTGTTTGGTCGTTTATTCCCAATTGTAGTACAAGTCATTCAATTGTTCATATAACAGTGATAAAATATTCACGGGTTACCTTATAAAATTTATCAACAAAAGTATAAGTAATCTAACAGGAGAGTAGTCACAGGATAATGAAAAAAATAGGAAGATAGTATAAAAGTATTTGTAATAAACGATGAATACAATATAAAATTAAAACAAGTAATATAAGAAAAATTAAGTCAATTCCTACTTAGGTCAACAATTTATTCCTAAATTTATATCCTGCTAAATAACGTATGTAAGAGAAATGTTTTCCTCCATATAAAACTAAAATTAATTAATTAAATTTAATTAATGAATTAATATTTGAAAAAACTATATTAACATCAAGTGTCATCCACTGCACGTTTAAAAAAATGTATTTTAACTTGAATGGATGAATAGAAAATATTGTATTAACGATTGAAAAAAATTTGAACAATATATATATATATATATATATATATATATATATATATATATATATATATATATATAGAGAGAGAGAGAGAGAGAGAGAGAGAGAGAGAAAGAGTGTGTGAACTAATAGTAGGAATTGGCAAAAGAACGAAAGGCATAACTTAAACAATCTAAAATTTAAAATTTTTATGGAAAATGTGTTCAATAACAATATTGTCAATATTGGCACGAAATTCGAACTGGGGACAAGTTCGATACCCAGGAAAATCGGTTCAACAGTTTAAAAATGGCGGCAATTTAATTGTTTTTCAATAAAATAGTAACTTTTTTATTTAATTTTGTAATCAGCGTTGAAAACTGCTCGAATCAGTATTTCGAATATTCAAAAAACAGATCTAAATTAAACAATTAAATTCGACGGCGGTCAGGGTTCGTTTTCGTAATTCCGATGTAATTTGGAAGTTTAAAAATGCTAACCTGAACTGCACGCAGATTACGATGTGAGTTGGAATGTTTGGAAAATCGCTTGCATCACGTCAGCGACACAGCTGTCGCGATTAATATGATTTCAAACTTTACGTGAATACTTACTCCGGTTCTCCCGGCGCTGATACAAGAAACAGCTGCATCTGTGCAGGCTAAGCCAAACACAAATATAACAAAACACACTAACGCTCGCAGGAAGGCCATCTTGTCTGTTCAACCAAAGGTTAACTGTAACGCCTGCTTATATAACGCTTTAATTCCAGTTATTTACTATTTTCCATAATTTATATGCGCCCGTCCTTGCATTGTTATCGTTTAAAAACGAGTTGTAAAAAATTCGTGAACATTTACGTGTAAATTATATAAGAACATAGTCAAGCCTAACGTTCTGCAGTTAACTCGGAATGTATTCACTGGTTTTATTAGTTTAATACATGTATAAACACCGGTTTACAGTTACAACTGATAACCGCGGCACACGCACCTGCCTCGCTGACGTAACGAAGCGTATTTTCAAAAATAATTTTTTATCTTAATCTTTTTTTTGAAACTTTGATTTTACCTCGTAAAATCCTCAAACATTAGTATTTTTAAAATTTTAAATTGCATTGAAAGTAAGAAAATGAACGTGAAATCGATTCAAAAGAATTCAACAGGAAAACTTCTTGAATTTCTAATGACCTATTCTGAAACTAAACCTCTTAAGCATAAGTTCAGCAGATTAGTGCCCTGAGTTCCAACAATCCACTGACTAGCTCATTCTGCTGGAGGTCCTGGAAACTGAAAACTCTTAACCTTCTGGTAGCAAGAGCCTTACAATCATAAATTATGTGTCCTGGCAGTTTCCTCCTCTTTCTGCATAACCTATACACGTACGTACCAATCTTGTTCACGAACACCCTCAGACCACAGTGCTCCGTAATGAGCTCTATGATTTTCCTGAGTTTTGCTCTTCCCAAGATGTCTGCCGCGCCTCTAATAATTAATTATTACTCTACGATGAATCTTCTTTAAGAGACGCTTGCTATGGGAATGTCCATTGAGGTTAATGGAGGGAATGTCCCATCTTGCCTGTTGTTTTTTAAACCACTTGTTGCTAGCAGTCCCGGCCAACGACAGAGAGATCCGAAGATCCCAGGTCAGCCAGTCGGTCTCCCTCCACATTACCCTCAATCCTCGTATGCTCCGGAACATAGTGAAGAGTAACTCGGTTTCTCAGGGACAAACCAGCTTGGACCGAATTATAGGAACCGCAAATGCTTTGATCAAATTCTCTTGAAGTCAGTAATGGCCATTACTTCAGCCTGGAGTCTGTTGCATACTGTCCCAGGATAACAGCTTTTTTTGCCCGTCGCCTCAGGCAGTACATCCCAGCACAAGTGCCTGTCTTTGTCTTGGAACCATCTGTATACCACACTAGATCTCTAGAATTTCCCATCACTCGATCTTCCTCGAGATGTCAGCTTGACATCAAAGGTTGTAGAAACCACGTGTCGTTTGGCCATCTGATCAGTCCCACCTCATTAGAATCGGGTCTCTCGTCTTTTCTGTGATTCTACCATGCCCCAAAGTTGAAGATCGCCAGGCTCCACTTTCCTGCAGTCTATATTGCTGCTTTGCGTGTCTCGCCCAAGACATGTAAGTCAATGGGGGGGGGGAAGAGACCACCACCATGCGGCTGTTCAACATGTTTTTTACAAATTATGAAATCGAACGATGTGTTGCTGCAATTCCTCAAGAAACGTAACAAAGTTAAACGTATTCAGTTGTGTGAATCGCATAATGGTGCCCACTTCTTCAGTTTTTGTAACTAACTCACAGAATAAAGTAACTTTCTTACTTTCCCATAAGATTACGTCACTTTTTAACACTACATACATTTGATTATACGACTTTAAAAAAGGCACCAGATCAAAACTAGCCTTAGTGAAATTCGAAATTCCGACCTCGCAACCAGAATGGTTATATTCTCCATATCGCCTTCCTTATATGCTTTATAGTTTAGTACAGGTCATTAATTTCCTAAAGGTTATCAGCCGCTTTTGCAAGTATACATGTTTAACGATGAATCATGTCACATGTTTTTTGATAACATTTGTTTTAATACTATTATGACAATGTAAAGTACAACGACTGAGCTTAACGTTTGACATTCAGTAATCACGTGACCAAGCTCCATTAGCGTTTAAACAGTAAGTCGATAAATTAGAAAATCGATTATTTTAAAAATGATTTGCATGATGATTCTCTTGATGGGTAGGGCGTATTTTGTGGGGTGCAAATCACTTTTAATTATTTCAGTTGTATACTTACGTTTTGAACAGAGTAACGGCAACTTACCCAAAAATATCCTTCCGCGAATTTACAATTTACAAAAAACAGTAAAATCCACCTGATCGATTCAAAAGGTTTTAATAAAAACCAGTCAGGCGAGAAAGGAAAAATCTTAACTCATATGATATGCACTAAAATTGAAATATAAAGAAATCATTTATAGTAGACCACTAAATCGAAAAAATCAAACAAACTCGACAGTGTTCAGGGCTTATTTTTGGGCTTTTCGATTCACTCCCTAACCCCAAATTATTATCCATTAATGTCTTAAGGGAACCATATATGACCAAAATTTTTGCCAATCCACGAATTAAGTTCGAATATTTGTCTGATTTTTTAGATTTTTTCCTATAGCTTGGTTAAAAAATTAATTAATTTCGCATTTCCAAGGGAATTTGTAAGATTTTGATGGTGATATTATTTTTAAAAAACATTGTGATTTTTGTTGTTGTTGAAGATTCGAAAAGAATGCCATTTTGAAACAGAAGAACGGAGTTTGCTTGTCAGTGAGTCTGTCCAAGCTATTACCAAAACCTAATTTTGTAACGAGATTTAATCAAATCGAATGATATTTGCGAACGTAAGCGTGCTAAAAACACACACACACACACACACACACACACACACACACACGTGTATATATATATATATATATATATATATATATATATATATATATACAGTATATATAAATTTAACTACTTTTCAAATAGTGATTTAGAGGTCAGGATCAGTGCTCATTTCAATTATCCGGTTATGGGTCTTTGCATTATGGTCGTTCCAACAGCTTATTTTCCAATAGAAACTTGCCAATTCGTTTATAAATTACGACATACAGGTATAAACACAAAATCGATAAATTAACACTAAAATTACAATAATTCTTAAAATCGTTAGAAAATTACGAGGAAAAAATACTCTAACCGGGCTTCCAAAGCTTCTAACAGTCAAACGAACGAGAAGTGAAGTAGATTTTTCAAATCAATTGATCTATAAGCCCAGGATGTACTGTATATATTTTACAAGAATATAACCCGGTTACAAGCCTGATATACAGCCCGGCCCGTTTGTTCGGTAGATTTGCGTAAACAAGTAAACAAGAAAACAGAAAATAAAATAAATGATATTACAGATACAGATAAACGAAGAAGACGAAAATTCTTCAAAAAAAAGACATTAATTTACGACGGTACCGTAAAACACACACTGCGATAACCTTCTAATGACGCGCTCCGGTGATTTTTTCGGGAACTGTTTTTTCCCCGTTCTGATAACGAAGAGGACGTTGGAGGTTAAAAACAAAAATCTTTTTTGATTTTGGTTGTGCAAAAAGGTAAAAATAGATTTGAACTAACGAGGCGACCAAGTTCAGTCAGGGTAGCGAAAGGAAAGGACTGCGAACAGTTATCTTGTTGGTGCGAACTTTTTATCTTAATTTCTCTTTAAAACTGTAATTTCACCAACATTGTCCGCGTTAAAATCATAAAATCATCATATATTAGAATTTTTAAATTTATGCTTTATCGCTAATTATAACACTATAAAAAATTAAGACGAAAAAGTAATGAAGTTTTAATATTTGAAATGCCCGCCATTTTGAAACTGTTAAACGGTTTTTGAGTAAACTTTACATATGATGAGAATATTAACCCTTTCGAAAATTCGAAATGATAATTCACGCAGTTTTATCTCTAATTATGTCACTATCAAAAAAATTTAAGTCGAAAAAATAACGAATTTTTAAATATTTGAAATACCCGCCATTTTGAAACCATTTTAATTATATTTATATTAATTTAACCATATTAATTATATTGAAACCATTGAACTTTTTTTGAAATATTTCCAGATCCAATTGTTTCCAAAAAAAGCTCCGGTTTGGAAATTATACAAAAAATTGGCTTAAATGATTTTGGCCAAACATTAAAAAAATCATATTCCGTCGTTTCTACTTAACCAATGCATATAAACGTACTAGAATGATAACCCTTATGAGAGATATATGAACGCTCGCTGCTGGTGCCATATTGCGCCCAAGTGTCCAACTACAATTAAACAGATAATAGTACTATTTTATCAAACGTCTCCACCTCCTGTCCATGCAGACTACAGCGTTCGTAGTGGCGGATATTTCAATTACTTGGAACTTAGCCGCTAATATCGAGCATACTTTTTATAATAGTGCTTCTAAACAGTTCATATTCAATGACTTAAGTCAGTGTTAAAAATTCTGGTGGAGGCAGCAGATGGATTTAGCGACCTCACAGTATCTCTAGTTTATACTACTATCATTCATCTACACGCGCGCGCGCACACACACACACACACACACACGCACATAAACCCCGCACAAATATATATATATATATATATATATATATATATATATATATATATATATCACACGCGCGCACGCACATTCACTAATCTGTATAGTCTGGCTAACCCTTAAATGTTAATTAACCCTAAATAGTTAATTTTTCAGTGAAAATTCTCTAATAATTGAAACATTACTGACAAAATTGTGCATCCTTGAGTTTCTTCTCCTAAACACCCAGGACTTCTGACAACTGAGTCTCTGCGTTTATCAACACATTTTTGCCTTTCTGCTCTTTCCTTATTTTCTTCTTAACTGTTATCATAACTGTGCTTTCTATTGTAGGATTGTTATCTTTAAATTACGAGCTTCAAACACTCCTTACCAGCGACCAGGTTCGAGTCTAGTTACTAGCAATATTTTTTCCGCGAACTACTTCGATCCTCCGTTTCCTGGTATAAAGAAAACACATTAAACTACATAAAATAAACGTCTCTATTTTTCTTTTGTAAGCCTATCCGTTATGAATATTGACGATATTAGCAATTTTGACTTTAACGACGAAAAAACGATAACAGTGCTGAATAGCTTTTTCGAGCCAACTTCAGAGGTTTTTCAATCACGAAATTCTTCTACGTCCTGGACCTATCTTTTCAAGTACGAGGTTTGTCCAATAAATACGCGAACTGGTCGAATATGGTGGCCATTACGGAGAGTTAAGCCACGCACACTGGCCTCACGTGTTGTCTGGGACCCAATGAGCCGTCAGTGCTTGGCAGAACGTTACGCTGTGCGGATCTTGCGAGTAGAGTTATTTTTAGTTTTGCATTATTTTTTTGTTCGTCGATATGGAAATTGACCAATTCACTGAACAACGAATTAACATCAAGTTTTTGGTAAAGCTTGGTAAAAATTACCAAGAAATTGCTGAAATGTTGAGAGTTGTTTATGGTGATAATGCTATGAAGAAAACAGCCATTTTCAAGTGGATTAAGCGCTTTAAAGAAGGTCTAGAAGACGCCACGGATGATGCAAGAATTGGACGACCTTCAACCTCTTGTGTACATGAAAACATTGATCGTGTGCGGCGTCTTGTCCTTACTGATCGCCGAAAAACTGTCCGAATGATAGCTGAAGAACTAAATTTAGGAAAATAAACAGTGCACACAATCTTAACCGAGCATTTGGGCTTAAGAAAGGTTTGTGCGAAAATCGTGCCAAAACTGCTGACTCCGCATCAAAAGTTGAGAAGAGTCGAATGTGTTACTGACTGGAAAAATTCCATGGAAAATGATGTTGGATTCTTAAATAGGGTTATCACTGGTGATGAATCGTGGTTTTTCGAGTATGACCCCGAATCGAAATCGCAAAGCATGGAGTGGAAAGCAACAGGTGAAGCTTGAACAAAAAAATCAAGGAAAAGCCGATCAAAAATCAAAGTCATGCTCCTGGTTTTCTTTGATATCAAAGGTGTTGTTCATCATGAATTCCTTCCTGAGGAAAAAACGGTAAATTCTGAGTTCTACCTTAACGTTCTCAAGCGTTTGAGAGATCGAGTGCGTCGTGTGCGACCACATTTGACTCAAAACGATGGATGGATTCTTCATCAAGGCAATGCACCCGCACATTCGGCTTTGATTGTTCGCCAGTTTCTGGCTAAAAATTCAATCACTATCCTTGATCATCCCCCTTATTCACCGGACCTCGCCCCCTGCGACTTTTTTCTATTCCCTAAATGCAAAAATGTGATGAGGGGACAGCATTGGAAAGATGTGGACACAATAAAACAAGAAACGACGAGGAGACTGAAAAGCCTGACTTCCGAGGACTTCCAAGGGTGCTTTGAAGAGTGGAAAAGAAGATGGGATAAGTGCATAGCAGTGAATGGAGAGTATTTTGAAGGGGACAAAATCAAACTAGATGAAATTTTGTAAAATAAAGTTTTTATGACCTTAGTTCGCGTATTTATTGGACAAACCTCGTATCTTTCCTTGCTGGGTGGATTGTAGAAAAGCGGATCTAGTTTCATCCTTATGAAGTGTCCAAAGTATAGTTTTTGGCATTTGATGATGGTTATTATTACAACAACATATCAGGCGCACAGAATTGTTAATATCATTGGAAAAACACTTGAAAAAAAAATTATACTCTAACGTCTTCTAGGATATAACCTGTTTTTTTTCAACGTCTACATAACACTTTACCAAAAGACTGGAATCTTTGTTACCGGAATCTTATCTTAAAGACCGACATTTTAGAGTTAGAATAGTGCATATTCCAAACCAAAATATTAAAATGCAGGAGTATCACAAGGCAGTGAAGTTTCGTTCGGAACCTGGATTTTCTTATACCAAAGGCTCTAAAGATTTATTTTCCAATGGAAATTCGCTGAAAACTAAAGTGCGTCCAAAACATTAGTACAAAGTAACTCACAATTTAAAATCAATACTTTCCTCATTATTGTACAAAGTCCACCAGTGAAACTGGATGATTGTAGGTGGCCTTGAGACAAAGTTGGCAGGTAGTGGGGGAATGGTTACTGGCGCTTCACCACCTGCACAATCTACCATTTAGTTGCAATGAATCGTTGGACGGTTGAACAACGCGGCTACGGGGTAAAAGCGTATTATCAAAATGGCGAAAGTTTTGTGCAAACTCGACGTGCTTTCCGACGTAATTTTAAAATACCGCGTAACCAACAGTTAGATTATGCAATTCGAACATGGATAAACAACTTCGAGCAAACGGGATCAACGTCTAAAAAAAGAGGCGGGAGTGTAAAAACTGTTCGAACACCTGAAAACATCGCAGCTGTTCAACAGGCTATGGTTAGAAGTCCTCGCCGATCAGCCAAACAACATGCCCTTCGCATTGGAAAACGTTACACATTCAGCACATCCACCCACAACCATTAAATTCTCAAACAACGAATTGTGAACTAGATTGCAGCAATACCTGTCAACATGCTGCGAGAGGTCATGCAAAACTTCCAAACCAGGCTCCAGGAATACCTTAACTGCATTTAGTAGACGTAGTGTTCAGAAAATAATATTTTTTCGTATTGTACCCATAATGGCTATTCTTGTACTTTCAATTATTTACTAAGAAAGTATTAAAAGTTTTTTTTCAACAACCAATTACTTTATTTAATCATCCCATTTCAGTGGCGGATCCCATATTTTCATATGATAAAGAGGACTTTTTAAAAAAAAATGTTAATTGTTACGAAGCTAAAATTGGATTTTTAAAAAGTCGATACCGTTGAAATAACGGTAAATTTAAAACAATTTAAAAGTGATTATGTGAAGAAAGGGAACTTAAATTGGTGTTAATGCAAATCAAAATGTTGAATTTGAGGTTTACAATTACGAAAGTTTCGTACGGAAAACGGGATTCTGAAACTTAATTATTCAGCCCGCGTCCAAGTTCACATTTTAATTAAGTCGAATTCGGAAAAGTTTCCAGTCTTCGAGGAATTTGTAATTTAAAAGCATTAACGTTATTGGATTCCTTTCAGTATCTCTTAGAAGGCTTTGTAAATACTTGAAACTCTATTGTGTCTTGGAACTGTTGTTCAAATGTTTGTCCAGCTACCCTATGTGATACAGTATATACCATAGTACGATTATCATGGTAATATTCGTAACTGGAACTATGAAATGAGCACTGATCTGACTTCTAGAACGCCTTATATCGGCCTCGGATGTTATAATTTTTTTAAACTCAGATTGTGTCTTTAACCTATAAAAAAATCACGTTTTAGTAACACTGTAGGAAAATCTTATATACAAGCGCATAAGAGGAAAATTCAGAGTAAAATAGAAATATATAACGTTGATAAGACAGTTACCAGATAAGTGTCGTCAGAATTACTACTGCTGAAATATTTGTCAGTCCGCTGAAATGTATAGTTTTTATCCAGACTGAGCTGTATGTTTAATCTATCCCACTACACTAACACTAAATGATTAAAATTGCGCAATATTATCATGTTTTTTAATGCTTAACTCTTTGAGTCGCAAAGTCCGAATTGCCAAACTGTTTTATATAAATGTAATCTCGTTATTCTTTTTATCTGACAGTTTTTTTTACAAATGTAAATTTAAAAACCTCAAGAGGTGAGCAATACGTTGTTTAACATAACCAAAAATTAATAATGAAATAACCGACAATAATACAGTAGAATGGATTGAACTGTATGTTTAGTCTATCCCACTACACTTAGTCTAAATGATTAAAATTTCGCAATATTATCCAATCTCTTATAAAAGGTTTTTGTATGCTTAACCCTTTGAATAGCAATGTCCACACTGTCAAACAACTGTTGCTCATAATTCTTATGATCTGACAATTTTTTTAACAAATGTAAATTTAAAAAAAACTCAAGCAGTAAACTATAATTTGATTAACATATTCAATCAATAATAAAATATCCGACAGTAATAAGTGTGATTGATTGAGCTGTATGTTTAGTCTATCCAACTACACAAACATTAATAATAAAATAGCCGACAATAATTCAGTAAAGGATGAAATGAGCTGTATGTTTAGTCTATCCCACTACACATAAACCAGATAATCAAGCAATAAATTACACGATATCCTGAATTCTTGTTTTTATGCACACGAACATTAAATGATACAGTCGAAAGAGTGATCTCAACACTTCCATCATCATAGCTCTGAAACGGCAACAGTAGAAAGCTGAAATTTCGAAAGGAGGTTCGTGTAATACAGCAGGCGCTAAGAAAGGATTTTAAAATCGATCGCAACTAAGCAAAGTAAAATATTTTCTTAATTAAAAAATCTATTAATAAAAGACACTTAAAAATTGGATACGATTTTTGATTTTCAAAGGATTTAGGGCGATTTAATTCGTATACACTAAGATCATCGATTACTTTTATCGAATAGCGAAATCCGGACGAGCGATTCCGGTAAGACTGTGCTATGTCGGTGAAATATTATCGATATAATTTAAGAAATGCCTTGTCTAGACATTCTTTGTAACGCTTCACTACGTAAACACTTTGGAATTTCATTAAAGTACACGCTGCACATAGTCGGCCAGTAGAGCATACTCAGGCATCCAGTAGTTTGTAGAGGCAGAGACAGGCAACAGCAAATTAATTACAGCAGCTGTCTCGCTGACGTCATGGAACCGAATTAAAAAAAGTAATATTACATCAAATAAACGAACATTCAAACAAACTATTTAATAGTTTACGACAAAAAACTGAACCCCGACCGCTGTAAAATTCGTAACTACTCCAGCGTACACATTTTCGAAACTGTAATTTTACTATTAGAACTAGAACATTTTTAATGCAGTTTTTAACGTCGATTACAATATAAAAACGTTTAGGATAAAAAAAAGCCATGAACTGTTCAGGATTTTGAATACCAGCCATTTTGAAACTGTTATACAAATTTTGTAGGTTAGCAAAGTTTAAGATGTGTGTGTGTTTTATACTGCGCTCAAGTTCGCATTTTCAGTCCAAATCGATTAAAAACTTGGAACGAAATCGATTATTGTCGAACAGTTATGATACGCTCGTTACTAGTAAAATCTGTTTAACAGTTTCAAAATGGTCGCCACTTTCAATTCGTAACAAATTTATAATTTTTTTCTAACACTTGTTTGAAAAACCGATCAAACCGTCGTAACCAGCGTTGAAAATCTACATAAACCAACATTTTGAATTTTCATAAAAGATTCAAATTAGGAAATTGGATTTGACGGTGGTCAGGATTCATTTTTGTATTTTATTGTATTTTAAATGTAATTTTGAAAGTTTAGAACGCTAATGTTTGCAGGTTCCGGTGATGATTACGATAGTGAAAGAAATATATCAGACAAGTCTCTTCCACCACGTCAGCAAGACAGGTGCGTGCGGTTATAGCTGGTTACAGTTGTTGTTAATAGGATTCGCCGTCAGTTAGGGTGAACTGCAACTAAAGTGGCAGTTCTGTATTCAATAAATCTAACTCACGTTTTGAAGGCGTTAGTGTTTCACTTGTCTAGTGTAAGATGTCGCACTAGTCTGCACAGAAGTAGTACTGTTTCTTACTATATAGAACAATATGTAGTGAAAGACTATGCATTTTTTTTTTTTAATCCAAATGATAGATAACAAATGTGGTGCTCAGTAGCTCATTTTTCTAATAAAAATTCGTTCAAAATAAAGTTAACACGTTTGAATTCAAAGCTACTGTTAAAACACCATATTGGGAAAAATAAGTTTTAAAATATAAATTGAATTATAATTTATACTGTACATTGAAATAAACAAGTTACGAAACCATAACTGTCAATATTTTTCAAGTTAGATTAACTTTTGTTTACGATCTGCTACGATGATAGCAGTCACGTATGCATTCCGTTCTACTGCGCATGCGTAGGTTTCGAAAACATTGTTCACGGTCTCGAAGCTGTAACAAGCGACAGTGTTTCGAAACATCTGTAATATAATGAAGGCAATGTTACAGAACATTGCATTGGTAAAACTGCAGATATTGGGTATAATGTGCAACAGACATGAGTAGGCATACTGTGCAACAAGCATGAGTATAATGAAGGGCTGAGGAGTAGGAATAATATCGTTTTTTTGAGTCAGTAGGAAAAATTTACGCGCGATAGTCTGTCTGTCGGTAACGCACCTTTTACCTGAACTATGCACCTGAGCACCAGAAAATTTAGCGAAAGTATTACTTGTACTGAAAAACTTTATTAGAAATTGTATGCTCTTTTCCCATGAAACTGTCAAAATTATGATAGGTCTTGCCATTCAGCCAATATTACAGAAAATAGTGAGCAACTACGCTCGTCATCGTTAAATCAGAAGCCGCCATCCTGAAATTAAAGTAAATGGGATGACATTTTACACATACTACGTTCGGGCTTTGTACAAGGTATTTTCATAAATTTTAAAACAATTGGTCCATACGTTTGGCTAAAATTATGTACACTTGTATTGTAAATCAGAGGCCGCCATATTTAAACGAAAGTGGATGGGGAAAATACGTCGTTCGGGCTTTATGCAATGTATCTTCATACCAAATTTCAAAACAATCGGCCAATACGTTTTGCCAAAACTGCAAAACAAACACACAAACAAAATTTCTGTTGAGCCAAAAATGAAAATCTTGTACTGTGTTTTCTCTTCCTTTTTTATTTCAATTAAGATAACTTGTTCGAAAACACGACATATTAACATAGCTGGTTTTTAACAACATAACCTGAAACTTATTATAGTCTATCAGCTGTTCAATGAAATCAGCTGATCTTTACGAAACTACCAAAATTAAATTAACGATTCATTTCGTATACTTAAATCGGTCAAACTTTCTCGTAGTTTCCGTAGTGTAAAGGTTAGCAAGTCCGCCTCACACGCGCAAGATCTCCGGTTAGATCCCGGCGGAAATACAGACGTTTTTAATTATAATTAATTTAATATGAGACTTGCGACGCGCAATGTATACTGTTATATATCAATATAAATATGTTCTTCGCATCTCGCGCCCCTCAAAATCCAACACCACAACCAGCCCTGCAACACGATACATATTAAAAAATTTACAATATGTCGTTCGGGCTTTATACCTTTGTACCTTCGTAACAAATTTCAAAAGAATCGGTCAACGAATTTGGCCAAAACTTCGTACATTCGTCATCGTTAAATCAGAAACCGCCATCTTGAAACGGAAGTGAATGGGGGAAATCTTACACGTGTCGTTCGGGCTTCATATTAAATTTCAAAACAATCTAACTTTTTACCAAAACTGCGTATCAAACACACAAACTAAATGCCGATCTGAAAGACCTCGTTTTGCCCGATCAACTCTAAGTTTCTGTACTATACTGCGAAAATAGGTATTGCCTATACTATACCTATACTATACTGCGCCTATACTATGCCTATATACCTAATACCTATACTATACTGCGGATCTTTACGATCCGTGTAAGCCTATATTATCGGATCGTCGGCATAATGTGCATACCTATTGCACAGTATGCGTAGACAAATCGGAACATTGTACAAATAAAGCAACAATATATGTCGTGTTTTATTCGCGTTGTCACTTCTATTTACAGCTGATTAAACGTCAAAGCATGTTACACAGCGTGATACGAATTTTACACGCTGATAAGCAAACTTGTGAACCAGCCATCTGCCTCTGTGTGTCAAGCTTAATTTCTGATAAAACTGCCAAGGGCTGACAAGGTTTGACGTCTTAAAAATCGATTTCCGTTGTGGGTAAACTTAAATGGGAAATAGCTTATGTCGAAGTAATTTCAAACTTCAATAACTCGACTAAAAGATATAGCGCTTTCATATAAGTCACGTTTTAAAGAGAAATGATGGACGTTTGTACAAGTGTCACTACCAACGTAGACATTTAAACGGGATCATATTCCCGACTGAAAAATGAGCTATTTAAGCGGACATCAAGGTAAGACCCAAACCCGGAACCATAAAATGAGCGTCAATCTTGAACTTTTCTTAAAAATTGTTAAAATATATAAAAATATGAGTGCTAACATGTTCACAAATTTTTGTCCAATTTGATTCAAACTTGGTGCGATAATCGATTTTAGTAACAACATGAACGAGCACGTTACCGGGAAAAATTAGTTCAACAGTTTCAAAATGGCGGCAGTTTAGAATCTAAACAGCGCCGTCGCCGTTTAGAATCAGCCGTCGCCGTAATCAGCGTTAAAAACTACGTGAATAGGCGTTATAAAATTTCAAAACTATACAAAATTATCACACTAACGTCACCTGCTTTGTGTGTTCGTTTTGGGCCTTACGTATTGTTTGTGTTTCTTTTATAATGTTATCCTGGATCAAATAATGGGCTCAAGACTCTAAAACTGAAATAATGCCGCTGGTAAATATTAAATTGTTAGATGTGCAAAAAAATAACCAAAAAAATTAAAAAAACATATCATAAACTGTCAACATTATTAAAAAAGCCAGTAAAAAATATAAAAATATATATTTATGTAATGAAAGCAATTATATGAATGCGATTGAAGAGTTTGAGGTTTATAAGAAAAAAAAGATTTAGGGAACACCTACCCAAAAAAATCTTATCTACAAACTGGGCTTTCGCAGAATATCTCATGGATAAACACCACAAATTCGAAGACATCCACATTAACATGGAGATATTACATTTATGTAATAAAAGCAAACTTATGAATGTGATTGAAGAGTTTGAGGTTTATAAGAACTGTAACATCCTCATAGACAAACTTTCATTTAAATCCGTATATTAAACTCATTCAAACTTTCATTTATATATATATATAAAACGTGTCTCTAAGTATAACTGATTTAAATAAATAAGTCAACAGTCAATAAGTGTAACTGATAACACTGACGGGCGCGCTAGTACCGATGAAGTCTACGCAGTTCGGACTGTAACGACATAAGGGGTCGACGGTAGTGTTTGGCCAGATTAAATTTATCGTTTTGCGTTTTAATGAAGTTGTGTAATTGTATTAGTGTTGTGACGTGTGTTTCAATGTTTTGTTAACTTTGTGACGACCTCGCCAGAGGGATTTGACCATTTGCACTACGGCCTGGAGATAGAACTACAAAGTTTCCAAACAGCTTTAGCCTGTACAAGACGAGTTAAAGACCACTAAGGCAAAGAAAAATAGGTAATAATCCATATTATTATTTTTTAATGGTAATAGATATTATATTACAAGAAAATAATTTTGACGACGGTCAGGGTTCATTTTCGTACTATTATTGTAGTTTTAAAGTTTGAAATGCTAACTTATGCGGATTTTTAACGCTATATATATTACGGTGAAGTCAGATTTTAAGATTGAAAACGTAGACGAGACAGCTGCGTGCCAACTGCAGTTTTAAGGCCGTATGGCTACCAAATGCGGAGAGGAGTTTGGCGCTGAGCGGAGCACACCACGTTCAAAATCTAACCTATTGTTTTTAATGTAAGCGCGGCCACTGAAAACGTAACGAAGTTGAGCGGGGTCCGCGTAACTTCGACTCTGTCTAGTCGGTTTTGAAGCTCCGCTTCCCCCACCACGCTGTGACCACGCCTCCAAATGTATTATTTCTCGTTACCTAGGTTACGGTTTTAAAAAGTAGTACTAAAATCCGTTAGTGTAGGCCTAAATATTTAAATTTAAGAGTAATCTAGAATTTTCCAGAACAGTTTTTTACTACAAGAGTTAGAGTTTTTATGTTAGAGTTAGAAGAATTAACAGTTTTTACTAGAACAGTCTAAACGTGTTTTTTGACTGACTGAACTCCGCTTCTGGTTGCCGTTCACCGTCATTCCGCTCAGTTCGACACAGCGCAGCGCAGCTTAGCTCAGCTCAGCTTCGAAATTGATGGCCGCCAGGTATAAATTTAAATTCCATTATAAATTTATCGCCATATCGTAAAACATCAACTAGCTACATAAGAGTACAAAAACCACTACGGCATAGGGCTTACCATTAGACTTTGCATACTAATGACACTTGATACTATCTGTAGACAACGCGGGGTGCAGTACAATAGAAGTGCGATGTAATACATGTAACACATTAAGGTAATTGTAATACGGGTGATAGGCTAATGAACTTTACGAACCTGGAAATATCAAATAAATCAATATTGCTGCACGGATCCCACCCTCTCACTCTCACACTCTCACCCCTACTCATCAATCTGCTGACATAATGCTCACCCAGAATCCGTATTTAGGCCACATTGACCTACAGACCAAAAATTCTGCGCTCTGAATAACTAATGGCAATTGGTTGATCGAGCAAAGTGACTCTGTTTCAAATCCACCGTTCGGCATTTGGTTTGTGTTTGTTTTGGCAAAACGCATTAACCGATTGTTTTAAAATTTGATACGAAGGTACCTTGTATAAAGCTCGAACGACGTGAGTGTAAGATTTTTCCCCATTTACTTCCGTTTCAAGATGGCGGTCTCTGATTTACGTTAACTGATGTAAGCAATTTTGGCCAACCAAAATAACGTTATTTAAAAATTTAATAACAAAGTACTTTGTACGAAGTCCGAACGACGCATATGTAGGATTTGTCTCATTCATTTCCGTATTAAGATGGCGGCCAGTGATTTTACGTTGATGAGTATGCGGAGTTTTTGCCGAACGCATGGACCGATTGTTTTGAAATTTGGTACGAAGGTACATTGTATAAAGCCCGAATGACGTGAATCCTTTTTCCCCATTCACTTCTGTTTCAAGATGGCGGTATCTGATTTACGATAAAGTTTACGCAGTTTTGGCCAAACGCATTAACTAACGTTTTTAAAAATTTAATACTACAGTACTTCGTATGAAGCCCGAACGACGCATATGTAGGATTTTTCTCATTTCCTTCCGTTTAAAGATTACGGCTCCATTTTACGATGAGTGTATGCAGTTTTAGCCAAACCACTGACCGATTGTTTTGAAATTTGGTACGACGTACCTTGTATAAAGTACGAACGGCGTATGTGTAAGACTTTTCCATTCTCTTCCGTTTCAAGTTGGCTGCCTTATTTCTTGATAATGCAGTTTTGGCCAAACTCATGGACCGATTTTTATTTAAATTTAATACGAAGCTAAGTTGTATAAAGCTTGAAAAACGTATCTGTAAAAATTTCCCACTCACTTCCGTTTCAAGATGGCTGTTTCTCATTTAACGATGACGAGCGAAGTTGTTGGCTACTCGCTGTAATACCGGCTAAACGACAAAGCCTATAAAAATGTTGTCTGCTTCATGGGACAAAAGCACACAATTTCTAATAAAGTTAGTCCAGTAACATTTACCTAAATATTAGGGGCATCGGTTAAATTGAAGGAAAAAGTTACGAGCGCGTCAAAGAGCTGTCGTGAAGGTCCAATGTTTTTTGAAATAATAATAGTTATATCGAGTACAGTATACGATAAAAATATTATTACTTAAAGTCATGTTATAATATTTTTTATTTTAAGGCAAAAAGCACATTGAGGCTATTATCGCCTCCCTAAATGTACGTGTGAGTGTAAAGTGTTAAAGTCATAAGTGTAGTATTGTAAGTGTAAGTGTGTGTCAGACTCGGGTACCGCGAGGGACGTCTAAATCCTTTCAATAGGTGCAGCTAGTCTGCACACCCCTGCGGGGATCTTAAATACGAGGAAAATTATTACGATCTTAAGTACTATAATTGAAAAGTAAAAGATCTTTGATGAAATAAATTTGACGGTTCTTCGATTAACTAACCCTTTTTCAAACTTTGATGAATCTTTGACAAGTAATCTTTGACAAATATTTTCAAAATACCTAGGTAGAACCACAAAATTTTGTCATTTTACTCTATCTATTCATTTCGTTGTATATAATTTTTAAAACTATAGCGAAATTGTCATGGACAGTTAATTTTTGTGGATTTGCACTAATGCTTACAAAAACCGAGATTTAAAATACGGTTAAATACGGTTCTTAAGAATCGTCTATTTGAATCACGATCTTCCAAATGTAATTCTTTATTTACACTTATTATCCTTTGTATCTTTGTATCTATGCCCCCCCACAGGGAGGCGCAGACCATCTGCACCTATTGAGAGGATTTAGACATCTCTCGCGGTACCCGAGGGTAACACACACTTACACTTACAACACTACACTTAAAACTTTAACGCTTTACACTCACACTTACATTAAGGGAGGCGATAATAGCGATAATAATAATGTGCTTTTAGACTTAAAAAAAACTTTGTATCCATGGTTACACCCAAACTGTTATTTTCATTTCCTTCTCTTTTTATTTAGTAGCGCTATAGCAAGATAGCCTCTTAATGCAGCAGTATAACAAGTTAACATTAGTCGATCCATTACAGCTACTGCACTTGAATAAACATAACCTCAAAATATATCGAGTTAACCCAGCTGACCAAGGAATTTGACGAATGTAATGTGTTTTCTTTGATACAACTTTGACAAATATTTGAACTAGATATATGGTCAAAGTTTCATCAAATATGTAACAAATACTTGACAAATACCAATGATAGTATATCAAGCTCCTTAACATTTTACGATTGAAAGATTGGATCTAAGAAGTTACAAGGTTTAGTGGCCGATCAAATGATCTATTGTATAACCTAAACCTTTTTAGTATTACAGTAGTTCACTTGGAACATGCAGCATCTGTTTATGAACTATAAGCACAAATAGTGTCTAATTGTGAGATTGTGCATTTAATTACTAAATATTTTTAATATTAATAGGCAAAATATTTTAAATGTTAAAATGTTTTGCCTATTAATTTTACACAAAATAATTGTACGCGCGCACACACACACACACACACACACACACACACACACACACACACACACACACTTCAGGCGGAGGCAGCTGAAGTCAGCAACTGATGTGTTAGCGATCCCACCGTACCTCTAGCTCATACTACTTTCATTCATCTACTCAACACACACAAATTCACTACTCTACATAGCTGCCTAACTCTAACGTGTAAAACGATCCGTGCTGATTGAGTAAATGACACCAGCCTGCCGGTGTATCAAATAGAGACCTCCCAGTGTACCTTAGCCTTACCCATGCATGCAGGGCTCTGTACGGGCGAATCTTATTTTATTAACTACGTATGGGTCTTTCCATAAGTAAGAACACAAAATAGAATTAGTGAGACTTCACCACACAATAAAAAAGGTTGGCGAAATGGAGCACAACCTTCCGTAATGTGTTGGTCAAGAGAAAGAAAAATTGAAAATGAATTAGCGGAGCAAGCTTCTGTAAGTATCTCAGTAAGAAACTAGGAAGTCAACAATTAGAAGTGAGGGAGTTACTCACCTTGAATCCCCTCCAAATCCTGGACTATATAAAGAGACTAGGACTAGATAAGGCACCGTACTTAGCAACTCAGGAATACAATTTTTTTATGGTGTTTAACGTCCGACTATTGTGCATACTTGGGCTAATGCAGACGATGGGACGATTTATAGAGGAATACAAAAAGGGAGCACAATACATCTACAAAAGTCGCAGTGTAGCAGTAACCTTAAAAATTCATTAATTCATTCAAGCACCGATACTGACCTCTAGAACAATTTTGAGGAGTCGTTAAATTTGTGTGAGTGTGTGTGAGAGAGAGCGAGAGAGAGATACAGACAGACAGATACAGAGTGGTGTTTGTGTGTGTGTGTGTGTGAGAGAGAGGGGGGAAATTTGTGTGTGTGTGTGTGTGTGTGTGTGTGTGTGTGTGTGTGTGTGTGTGTGTGTGTGTGTGTGTGTGTGTGTGTGTGTGTGTGTGTGTGTGTGTGTTTGAGAGAGAGAGAGAGAGAGAGAGAGAGTGTGTGTGTGTGTGAGAGAGAGAGAGAGAGAGTGGTGTGTGTGTGTATGTGTATGTGTGCGTGCTTGCGTTTAAAGTTATTCCAAAACTTTAAAAGCTCAATAATTTTTCTCTTGAATATTTTTGAAAAACTGGTTTAACCGTCGTGATCAGTGTTAAAAACCGCACAAATCAGCGTTTTGAATTACAAAAAAAAAATCCGTTGAAATTAAGAAATTTAATTTGACAGCGGTCAGAGTTGATTTTCGTATTTTCAGTTTAAAAATGCCAATATATTCAGATTATTAATGCTGCTGTTGATTTCAAAGTTTAAAAAGTAGGATAAGGTAAAAAAATTACTTCTGGAAATTCGCTTCCATCACGTCAGCGAGACAGCTGCGTGCCGCGATTCTGTCCTTACACAGAACACAATTACAGTCAGTTTGCAGTTAATAGAAATACTGGAACACCATCAGTATATATAACGATGTCTCACACTTCCTGTCAAGTATGCCATGTTGCCAGATATACAACAATCAGCTGAATTGATTACAGCTGACTGTTGACACAGTTGCGGCAAACCCTAGATAACATTGTGGCAACACTGTACCGGCAATAACGTATGTTAATTGCACTGTGCTCGTATACGTTTTGCAATACAAAGCGCTGTACCACACTAACAAATAAAATTTCAAAATTACAGTTTGATTCCAAAGCGTCCTGAATACAACATCGCTGCACGCAGCTGTCTCGCTTACGTGATAAAAGCGAATTTCCAAATGTGATTATTTACCTTACCCTCTTTTTGAACTCTGATTTTACTATTACAAATAGCGTTAAAATCTGCACATGCTTAGCATTTTAAACTTTCGCATTGCGAATTAGAAAATAAACCCTGACTGCCGTTAAATTAAATTTCCTAATTTCAACCGATTTTGAAAATTAAATATGATAATTTAAGCAGTTTTCAACGCTGATTACAATAGTGAAATCGGATTTTCAAAAATGTGCAAAACAAAAAAGTTACGAATTTTCAAATAATTGAAATGGTCGCCATTTTGAAATTGCTTAATAATTTTGTTTAAGAAACTTTTCAAAGCTATTACCGTTATCGAATTTTGTGCAGGTTTGAAACAAATCAGACCAAAATTGCGAAAATGAGAGTGCTAACACACACACACACACACACACACACACACACACACACACACACACACACACACACACACACACACACACACACACGACCTACCTCAAAAAGTGATATCTAGAGGTCAGGATAGGCAATATCCCGATCTGGGTCTAACCAAGATGGCAGCTTTTTCCAAAATAGAATTTCGATAATAAAATTACTGGATACAAGGGAACTGTTTCGAAAGCAAAAACGGATCCACGAAGGGTTCCACGTTACACAACTTTCACCAAAAACACTCTGTCAGGAGAACAAGTCATAACGCCGTTTTAACACAAACTTCCACAAAAGCAGTAACTTGCTTTAACCTTTGTCATTCGTTCTGTCGCAATTGAATTTATCCGGGACACGAGACCCTCGGTTGGAGACGCTTTATTTTTCGTCGCAGGTTAAAATTTAATAAAAACCCGCGAAAACTTAATTTCACTTCGGTACTAAGCGCAGTAGATGGAGAAAGTTTTGTGTCGGACAAAAATTCAATTTCGCCTTCGCCCAGTACGTAGAACATATCAGTTAAGTCTCCGAGCGCTGCACGTAACAAATTGTTTTACAATGTCTATTGGAGTCTGTAGAGCATTTTACAAAAGTCGATATATAGACCAAAAAAAGATACATGCAAAACGTATATAAGACAGTTTATTTGTGAGTTGCCCAAAACAATTTTTATGCTATGAAGGCTGACGTTTCCAGACCCTTGCGGTTCTCCGCCAGCACTTATCCACCAAGAAAGAAAGACGGGAAAAATTGCATAATCTTCCATCCAGCAGTGACACTACTCCCACGAGTCCAACCTCAAAGCGCATGGGTGCCGAAGTGATACCCCGGCAGGGCTTCCCCTGCTCCCGTGCATGTTTCAGAGAAAGTGGCTCAGGATCTATCCAGTAGAAGTCATTGTTATTGATTGGTAGTGCAGAGGGATGACAGGCGATACAGGGGAAAACCCATCGCAACTGTGTCAGATAATCAAACAGCCATTAAAATGACGTTTTCCAGTTATCAACTCAATGGTTAGAAAATGCTATTAAAAGCTAAATAGGCTGTGCCAGAGCTCTGGAAATATAAGCGAAGTTTATGACAGGTCAAGGAGCTCCTCGGGACTTTAATAGGAGCAGAACAAATTTTTGTAACGGCCTTAGTAAAAATAAGTTATCTTAACAATCTTTGCTGACTGGTTTTCTTACGGGGCGTGACACTCTTAAGAGACGACTTAGGAATCTAAGCTTGTCTCGTTAGGAATCTATCTAAGCAATCTTTGCTGACGGGTTTTTAGTAGAAGATCCAACTTGCAGGTACTGCAGAAGGAAATAGGAAATCAACTTAGAATTTCCAGACATTGAAATTACCAACTAAAAGTGAGGGATCTACCCGACTTCCGAATACTGGACTTCGTGAAATTGCTAGGACTGGAGAAGATACCGTAACTGAGGATCTCAGGAGTATAGGAAGGAAGAGGGGCACAATAGGTCTACGAAAATCACAGCGTTTGTAACCTCTAATAATCTGACTTGGGTTACCCCATGTAACACGTAGTCTTCGGTCCTCCCCGTCGGGAAAAACCGTCTTTAGTTCTTATTGTTCTTCTTTTCAAGGAAACTCGGCGGTCGATGTGGCTAAAGCACCGATCAGTCTGCTGCGTTTCTGAACTGCGCATCTAAAGGTTCTTAGTTCTAGCCGTAGTTACTCCCGTTGCTTTTCCCTTACTGTTAACGCTGATTCATTAGTCTAACTGCCATAAAGTATGGACATTAAACAAAAATTTAACTTATAATAATTCATTCTTTCCTTCGATTACAAAATTAATACGATTTAATTTAAAACTGTAGAAAAAAATTAAGTTAGTTGATAGGTGTCTATGTGCAATTTGAAGCCCTAATATTTTAAACCTTTCGGTATTTCCAAGGCGTTTTTACGACAGTATTTGAGTATTACACATTCTTTATAAACCAACGCTAAACCTACGCCCTTGTATCAAGTCCACTTTCACGTAAAGAGAGGTCATATTTGTTGTTTGTGTTGTTTGTATGTGTCAATATATGTGTTGTGATGTAGGTGTATTGCTTACTTAAATGTTTGTTTTTTTAAGATTATAATAAATTCGATTTGCCGTCACTTTTGCGTCCAGCCTACAGACCTACTGTGCATTACTTTACTGCATTATGCTGTAGATTTATGAGCCCAATTTTATAACGTCGTAAAGTACCTTTCAATCACCACCCCTCAGATCAATACATCAGTGACAGTAAAAATAAATTTCAGCTCTGAAGACAAACAAAATTATCGTAGCACACAGCTCCCTCCGGCGTAAAGAAAACGAACTTCCAAAAAGTAACAATATCGTAACTTCTTCCTTACACTTTTTGATTGATTGTTAAAGATCTGATTTCACCACAACCTAACCTAACCTAAAGAAATCATACCCATAAATTAAAGTAAAATTTACAATTAAAATGATAATTCATGGGGATTTTAAAACCTGATGAGTTAAATATCTCCATGAATTTTAAATTTTCATGTAATATCGAAAATGAAATCTGACAGTGGTAGGTTCAATTCATATTTTTATGGAATTTAAAAATTTGAAATACTCATTTACAAAGACTTTAACACCAATAAAAAATGTTTATTTTCCGCCATTTTAAAACTTTAAAAAATCCGTAACTTTCTCATTTTTAAATTTTCTTAAAACATTTTCACCATCTCGAAAACACGACGTGAACCTACAGTTTGCGATTTTGGTTCGATTTAATTCAGCTTGGAGCCTGCCAAATCAGTTCAACAGTTTCAAAATGGCGACTTTTTAAAAACTTTAGAAATTTTCACAGTTGTAATCAGCGTTAAAATCTGCATAAACTAGCAACTTAAATGTTCAAATTCCAGCGTAAATGATACTGATCATGACGGTGAAAGCGTTAGTAACACTATTGAACCTATTAGTAAAACGGATACGTTCTGGATGACGGATTGAATCTTTTAATAACACGAGGTTTTAGGCATACTGTGGATCTTCATTTTCGGCGTTATGGACGGTTATCATTTGCTGCTGTTCTTCACATTTAACAAAAAATGTAATCACTCAACTGCAC